>JANHZT010641594.1:0-12236 GCA_032468215.1 Stegonotus admiraltiensis | reverse complement strand
AAATGATAAGCAGCAGCTGGATGAAAAGCTGAAGAAGTAAATATTAATGTCTATTATGAGGGACTTTTGTGCTAAATTGAGTTTTTTGACTTGGTTTTTTGACTTGACATTATATTTTGTTATGAAAAGGAAAGACTTTGAAATCAGCCAACTCCAGAGCAGGATTGAAGATGAACAGGCCCTGGGCTCCCAGCTTCAGAAGAAGATCAAGGAGCTGCAGGTCTGTCATACAGTAGTTCCTTCATGAATGGAGAATTAAGCTCTCTGGAAGCCAGTTTCAGGGTTCACGGTTGCCTCTCTTTCTCTAGGCTCGTATTGAGGAATTGGAAGAGGAGATTGAAGCAGAACGGGCATCTCGTGCGAAAGCAGAGAAACAACGGGGTGATCTCTCCAGGGAACTTGAAGAGATCAGTGAGCGTCTGGAGGAAGCTGGTGGAGCAACTGTAGCTCAGATTGAGATGAACAAGAAACGTGAGGCAGAATTTCAGAAAATGCGCCGGGACCTTGAAGAGGCCACCTTGCAGCATGAAGCCACTGCTGCTGCCCTCCGCAAGAAGCACGCAGATAGTGCAGCTGAACTTGGGGAACAAATTGATAACCTGCAGCGAGTGAAGCAGAAGCTGGAGAAGGAGAAGAGTGAACTGAAGATGGAGATCGATGATCTTGCAAGCAATATGGAATCTGTCTCTAAAGCTAAGGTATCCTATAGAAGTACAGTATAGGCAATGGTTCTGTTAGGCACAGTCAGGATCTAATTCAAATCATTTGATTTATTTAAAAATGTGGACAAAGCAGTTTTCAGTAATTCTTATGCATATGTAAGCATTTGAATGTATAAAAATATGGTGCCGTAAGTAAGCAATTAATATTTATATTGAATTCTATAATAATTGTAAAAGTTACCCACAAACCTTTTACGTATGATTTATATTTATAAAATGTGTGTTACAACCGACGATATGTTCATTTGCATAATTTTTGAGCCATGTGTATAAAATTTACAAACTGTACAAGACAGACATGATTTATGCTTTGAAATATATGATGGGCTACATATAAGATATGGGAGCATGTTACTTCAGTTATATACTCTGAAGACAACTCTTGCTATCTATTGGTTGGAAGAGTTTGGCACTTGATTTTTTAAAAAACTGCTTTGTAATTAATGGGCCTTCTGAAGCAAATTCTGGTACTATATCCTTTGTATAGTATCAGAATTGTTATTGTTAAAACTCTAAAGGACAAAATGTTATCTAGAGATATTCCAAAACAGAAAGAACTATTTGTGATTTATAAGATAAATACATTTCCTTCATCCTCCCTTGTCTGAAATTTCCTTTTTGATTCTAGTGTAATACAGCTAGCATCTGAGGAAGACAAAAGACATTGGGGGCTGCCTATTTTATATAGATAAACAGTTTATTTTTAAAGAAACATTAAAAGTCTCTCCTTGGAACTGTGTGCTCAATATATGAAAGGTCAGGGTTTTTTTTTTGACATTTTACATTTAGGCAAATCTTGAGAAGATAAGCCGTACATTAGAAGACCAGCTCAGTGAGCTTAAAACAAAGGAGGAAGAACATGTGCGCACAATTAATGACCTCAATGCTCAAAGAGCACGTTTGCAGACAGAAACAGGTAACACAAAGGAACAAATTGTGTTATTCTGTAATATTTTGCCATTATAAAGATTATAATGGCAAAATATTTATAATACTTGAATCCTTCCTTCCTTCCTTCCTGCCTGCCTGCCTGCCTGCCTGCCTGCCTGCCTGCCTGAGAAATTTGTGCAATTTTCTTGTCCACATTTTTCACTAGAGTTTAGCCTCAACCTTTTTCTAGGACTGAGAGTGTGGCCAAGAATCACCCAGCTGGGTTCATGCCTAAGGCAGGACTACAACTCACAGTTGTCCAATTTCTAGCCTAGAGTCATTAATCACCACACCAAACTAGTTCGCTTCTTGTTTCTACACTTGTTTGAAGTTGAAAATAAATCCTACTAATTTCAAGAAGACGTATTAGTTATTCTTGTTCTTTGTGACCATTATAATCAAATGTCTTTTATTAGGTGAACTGTCCCGCCAAGTAGAGGAAAAAGATGCATTGATTTCTCAACTCACAAGAGGCAAACAAGCCTTTACACAGCAGATTGAGGAACTGAAGAGGCAGCTTGAGGAAGAAGTGAAGGTGTGAAATTTGTCTATGCATTGCATAGATCTTGTCTTATCTTATGGATGGATGGATGGATGAGAGAGAGAGAGAGAGAAAGAGAGGGAGAGAGATGAAAGAGAATTAATGAAGAAGGAACTGCTCTGTAAGTTGGGTATTAAGTTCAGATATGGAATGGACCTAGGAGAGTTTAATATATTTGTTTTACATTTTAAACACCTCCTCTTCAGCAATTTTGTCAATAAAGCACACTAGACAATGTAAATAAATTTCAGACATATGAAGATTAAAAAACTAACAGACATAACAAACATATTAAGGTAAAGGTAAAGCATAGAAAGGTAAAAACAAAATTCTGAAAATCACTCTTACTAATTTTTTTTATCTCAGGCCAAAAATGCCCTGGCACATGGCTTGCAGTCAGCTCGCCATGATTGTGATTTGCTCCGGGAGCAGTATGAAGAGGAGCAGGAAGCCAAGGCTGAGCTTCAACGGTCATTGTCTAAAGCCAATAGTGAAGTTGCTCAATGGAGGACCAAATATGAAACAGATGCTATCCAGCGCACAGAAGAGTTAGAAGAAGCCAAGTAAGTGAATATGTGTTTCTGTGTGGCACAAATGTGTCTGTGAAACAGAAATGGTGACATCATTAACATAAACATTAAAACATCAAAATACATCTTCTAGGCATGATGACAATTTGTCTATATATACATTTGATTATAAAATGTGTCCGTGTGTAAGTGCTGAGGTCAAGTTACCTACAAGGTGTGTGCTGCCGTCAGAGTGATGGGCACAAATGGCATTATTGCACATGATAACATGAAAGAAGGCTCTTATACCAATGTGTTGAGGTATTATGATCCCAGGCCTCCCTTAATATCGTCTGTAATTATATTCTATTAGGAAAAAGCTTGCTCAGCGCCTGCAGGAAGCTGAGGAACATGTAGAAGCTGTGAATTCCAAATGTGCTTCCTTGGAGAAGACCAAGCAGAGGTTGCAGAATGAAGTGGAGGACCTGATGATTGATGTGGAAAGGTCCAATGCAGCTTGTGCAGCTCTAGATAAGAAGCAGAAGAACTTTGATAAGGTATTTTGCTCCTGATGATTAAAGAAGAACATTTTGCACCAAGACATTGGGTCAATTAAATTTATTATCTTATTTCTTTATCAAATTTGTATATCGCTGATGACTCATTGACCCTTTACAGATTCTGGCAGACTGGAAACAGAAATTTGAGGAAACTCAGTCTGAACTGGAAGCTTCTCAGAAGGAGTCTCGGTCTCTGAGCACAGAGCTCTTCAAGATGAAGAACGCATATGAAGAATCCTTGGATCACCTAGAAACTCTGAGGCGCGAGAACAAGAATCTCCAGCGTAAGCTGTTTTTCCTTTAGTCATGGATAGAACTATGAATCTATTAACTGAGAAAGCTAAGAAAAGAAATTGGATGATGCAGAACTATCTTTGAGTTATTTTGTTGTTTGAGGCAAATAATATACCTCATTTGAGGTAACCACGGATGCTCATATTATTAATGCAGAAAATCCCTTCAAGTGTTTTTCTTCTCTAATGTAGTAAAAAAAAGGCAGTAGCAACAGCAGCTAGCTGATGTTTCACAATATTGAAATAAACATATCTTATATGGTTGAAACATCTTCATACTGTTCTTTAACCCAAGGCTGAAATAACCATGCACATGTATTATTCTTATGTATGTTCCTGGTTGATGTGGCAAAATGCAGAGTAAATTTTTTTGTCTTGTTTAACTTATAAAACTCTTTGATAATTAGTTCTTATAAGAAAGCAAATATAAACTTTGCTTGATGCCAATGATCTAACAATGCAGAACAATTCAAATATTAATCATATTTACCCATAAACTGAAGAGCAAGAATGAATGAGGAAAATTGCCAATGCTGTCCATATTTTCTTATTTTCTTATTTTTTTTAATCTTGTGTAAAATCAACAGAGGAGATATCTGACCTAACGGAACAGATTGCTGAGGGAGGAAAGGCCATCCATGAGCTAGAGAAAGTGAAGAAGCAGATTGAACAGGAGAAGGGTGAACTCCAGGCTTCCTTAGAAGAGGCTGAGGTAATCATGTCATTATTTGTAGAAAAGTGAGTAACATTTTAAATAATTAAACAGGCTACTTAAAAGACTCTAAGAAAATAGTTGGGCACTTACCAGATCAGTGCAAAATCCCATTTATCCTAAGAGTTTGTTGACCAGCAGGAAGTCTAAATCAGATCATGAAAGGCCTTTGCAGTTCTTGGCCTCCAGTAAATTCTATGTAGTATCATACTGACTCCCAATCTGAAGACACCATGAGAAGCAGACAGCAATCGGTCTATTATCACAGTATTTAGCAGCATGCATCCATATGCTAAATAACATTTTCTAAGAATAAAAAATTCATTTTTAAATTTCATTTTTTAAAAAAAAAATTCTGAAAGTCGATTAATTGGATGACTCTTGATTCTGTTTTGTTCTGTTCATGGAAAAACAACCATCTGAATTCATTTTTCTCCAGAGAACATGTACTTTTGGAAGTTCCTATTGTATGGCTATATAAATTTATCTTTTATGCTTGAAGGCCTCTCTAGAACATGAAGAGGGCAAACTCCTGCGCATCCAACTTGAGCTCAACCAGGTGAAATCTGACATTGACAGAAGAATTGCAGAGAAGGATGAAGAAATTGATCAGCTGAAGAGGAATCATGTGAGGGTGGTAGAGTCCATGCAGAGTACATTGGATGCTGAGATTAGGAGCAGGAATGATGCCCTGCGCCTTAAGAAGAAGATGGAGGGAGATCTGAATGAGATGGAGGTCCAACTGAGCCATGCCAACCGTCAAGCTGCTGAAGCACTAAAGAACCTCAGGAACACACAAGGATTGCTTAAGGTACATATGTACCTCTATAGTTTGTTTATTTATTTATTAAATTTGTTTGCCACCCATCTTACTACCAGGCAAAGTGGGTGACTTACAACATCAAAGCAATAAAACCACAAAAGTAAATATTTCTAGTAACGATAAAAATACATATTGTATTTTAAAAATGGGGAGGGATGGAACAGGATGCATGGTGCAGGGGGAGATGAGATCATCTCTTGTTTTATCAAGTACCTCCAGCATGATATTCAAGAAAGAGTTGCATTTTTCCCTTTGTATTGCAACCATTTCCCAAGACAAATATTGCCATATCCTGTTTTAGGATACCCAAATACATCTGGATGATGCTTTGAGAAGCCAGGAAGATTTGAAGGAACAAGTGGCCATGATTGAGCGCAGAGCAAACCTCATGCAGGCTGAGATTGAGGAGCTCCGGGCAGCTCTAGAACAGACAGAGAGGGCCAGAAAAGTGGCTGAACAGGAACTTCTGGATGCCAGTGAACGCGTGCAGCTCCTCCATACCCAGGTAAGTGAACAATCATAACACTGATGATTGCATTAATGTAAGAAGGCAAACATGCAAAATATAAATATGAACTTGTAGAGGTTGATGAAATGTTTTAAAGAAGGATATGATGTAGATTCCCATGAGAGCTCTATTTATTTGAAACTTTTGCATGTTGCTCTTTAATTGAAAAACCCAGTAAAGTAGTAAAGAGAGAAGAGCGTCTCCGCTTCAAAGATTGCATTTTAAAAAGCATAACTAAAGAGGATAATTAGTGAAGTTAAAACAAGAAATTAAGCAAATTTGGCACCAGTTCTTAATACTTATATAAGACGTCTCAGCTCTGCCAGACTGAGTGTAGTTGATTCTACCCACAGCAGAATCAGTGGAGGCACTGTTCTGCCACATCTTGTTCCTCTGTAGTTTGATGGGACAATAAAGCAGGCTGGTCTCATCATAATAGCATAATTTGTATAGTGTATTTTTAATAACTATAAATACATTCAGCAATATTTTTTACAAAAGAATAGAAGTCCAAATGACAAAGTCAGCCTTCTTGCTTTACAAAAAGCCTGTTCTTCCCCCAAACAGAATACCAGCTTGATCAATACCAAGAAGAAGCTGGAAACAGATATTTCACAAATCCAGACTGAAATGGAGGAATCTATTCAGGAGGCACGCAATGCAGAAGAGAAGGCCAAGAAAGCCATCACAGATGTGAGTTGGAACACTTTTCCTTTATAACTGTTTTAAAACTGGTCTGAATGGTTTTCTGAATGGTAGTTATTTCCCTGTAAATAGGCAGCCATGATGGCAGAAGAACTGAAGAAGGAACAAGACACCAGCGCCCACTTGGAGAGGATGAAGAAAAATCTAGACCAGAGTGTGAAGGATCTGCAGCACCGTCTTGATGAGGCAGAACAGCTGGCATTGAAGGGTGGAAAGAAGCAGCTCCAAAAATTGGAGCATAGAGTATGTATCCCTTGTATGCACCTTCATGCATTTCTAACCATACAATAAAGCTTACTGATGGAAGGGCTAAATGTTTATTGCATTTCAGGTGCGTGAATTGGAAGCTGAGGTTGATAATGAGCAGAAGCGTAGTGCTGATGCCATCAAAGGTGTTCGTAAATATGAGAGACGAGTGAAGGAGCTGACTTACCAGGTGAGGAAAGAGATTTTTTGATACCTTTGAGTCTGTCTGCCTGTCTGTCTGTCTGTCTGTCTGTCTCTCCATCTCTTCTCATAATTTTATGTGTTTTTCTACTTTGTTCAGTCTGAGGAAGACAGGAAGAATGTTCTGAGACTCCAAGATCTGGTGGACAAATTGCAACTGAAAGTGAAAGCATATAAGAGGCAATCTGAAGAAGCTGTAAGTATTTTTCTGAAGTTGGGATTGCTTGAACTAGAATTGTGAAAGAGAATACTAGTGAAAGAGTAAAGGTTATTACAAACCAAATTAACCTGCATATGGCAGAATGAGTTGAGGGGCATAAAGAACAGTGCTAATTGTGACTGATGCAAGAAGGCTTCTGTGAGAGGCCCTCAGGGGATGTGAGAGGCCTGGTGCTCACCTGCATGTGGAAGCTTGCACTAATACCATAGCTGTTGTGATTGTGAAGTTATTAAATAGCTAATTTTTATGAGAAATTATCAATTTCATATACATTATTAGAAATGTTAATATATATATATAAACCAGGGGTGAGTTCTACTCACCTCCACTACCGGTTCGCAATGGGAGTGTGCGCATGCGCTTCTACGCATGCACAGATCGTTCATGATGACGTCCAGGTGGGTGGGTGGAGCCTCCCGCTGCCATTACTACCGGTTTGCAAGAACCGGACTGAACCGGGAGCAACCCACCACTGATATAAACATACATACATAGTATTTATATTGTATTTTCAGTACTAATTTTTATATGAACATGCTAAGGATAAATGCTAAGGATATTAATCCTGATCAAGATGGAGTACATTCCTACCATGGTTCCTGGATTATACAGCTGAGCTGTAAGGGAAAGGCTGAAGATTGAAATGTCTTGACCCTGTCTCCTGACAGTTGAGATAGTAATTTGGTAGTTTATACTGCCATCTCCTCACTACTAGGACAGCAGTTCTTAAACTGACACTATTACCTTTCTTCCCTGTTTTGAATGTTATTCCACTTCTACACACACACACACACACACACACACACACACACACACACGACTTTATTGCTTTATGCAAGTGTCTCAGCAGTGGCCGTCCCAAACTGGACCTTTGACTCATAAGCAAAAAATTACAAATTGCTCCATTAAGCCAAAGTATGTCTAAATTATGCCATTGGAAGTAATCCCACATTATACGGAATGCCTAACTTGGCATCTTCTCCTTAATCCTGGTATGTATGTGAGAAACGAATCTCAATGCACGTGCTGCTTCTTTTTTGGCAATTAAAAAAAATGAAAAATAAGTAATCATAGACTAATAAGATTGAAAGGGACATAGGATGTCTTCTAATTCTTGCATTTATATGCACTAGCTACTTCCTGATAGGCAGCAAGAATCCAGTTTGTAATTCCAGTATAGTTTTAATGCTAACAAAATCCAAGTAACACTATAATTAGTCAAAGATTACTAAATTCTGAAGAACCATTTTTTAAACTTTTATTTAACTCCCATATAAAATAGTATTCTAGAAATAAAGCTAAACAGGAAAATATTTTCCATCTTTTTAAATCCTCCTGTTTTCCAACACTTAATTTTTCCCTTACCTTTAAAATAATCTATTATTGAGGAAAAAAATTAAAATATCAACTTGCCTTTTTGGATTGGTAGCTTGATGAACTTTTCATCCTGAAGCATGTCCAGTGAGGAAAAAATGGGATGCAAGGGAACAATTTCCTGCTGCTATTTTGCCAGAAACAGAAGAAAAAGATTCATTTGTGGATTTGGAAAAAAAAATATTTGGATGTGACACAAATATAATCCGTTACATTTCCTTCCTCTTTAAAAAAAATCATACTATCTAAATATCTAAATTTTTGCCAAAGTTTATCAATAAATGGAAAATAATAATAATAATTAATTTCAATAATATTTTTAGGAGGAACTTTCCAACGTGAACCTTTCCAAGTTCCGCAAGATTCAGCATGAGCTGGAAGAAGCTGAGGAACGGGCTGACATTGCTGAGTCCCAGGTGAACAAACTCAGGGTGAAGACCCGAGAAGTCCATAAGAAGGTGGTTATAAGTGAAGAATAAACTTACCTGAAAATGGCAAAGTGACCCAAGAGAAGTGCAAAATGTGAAGCTCTTTGTCACTCCCTGTAATTACTGTTTATTTTGCCTCAATTTGTAGAAAATAAAGATTATAGCAATTGGAAAAACCACATTCTGTTATTTATTTTCCTATTATTATTATTATTAAGCCTTTAAATACATGTTTTTCATGTCCTCTCTTAATAAAAATGAACTTCCCAACACAAAGAAGGAAAAATATGCTTTAATACTATAGACCAGGGGTGTCAAACTCAAGGGTGCTTAAATCTGGCCTGTGGGGCCGCCCTGGAAACAATGATGTACCGGCCTGTAGTGCCTCTGCCAGTGAAAATGGAGCTCGGGAGGACCGTGCACAATCCTCTCAAGCTCTGTTTTCTCTGGTGGAGTGCTCGGCCAACACAGGCGCCCCCACCATGAGTTATGTCAAGCTGGCTATGCCCACTTTGGCCATGCCCACTCCCTCTGAGGTCCAACACAACCCTGATGCGACCCTCAATGAAATCAAGTTTGACACCCCTGCTATAGACAGTAAGGAAGATGGCTTTAATAGAGATATGCAGAAACCTTTACCTTAGCAAAAGAGGCTGAAGCATTTTTTTAAAATCCAGAACAATGAGATAACAATTATCCAACTAGCTAATAAAGTGACTTAAGCAGCTTCCCTCTAAATTCATTGAACTGTAAGAAGGAGAAAGGTCAGTATAGTCAAACTTGCAAGATTCTGTTACAGTCTCAGTAATAGTTTGGGCCTTCCTACAGAAGCCTTCCTGACAAATAGCCTTCCTGTTTTTTTAACAACCCATCTAAAAAGATCTTAAATTATCAGATTTATAGCCCAGCTAGTCCAGCATTCGATGTCAAACATTGTATGTGGGCTGTCAATGCATAGACAGAAGTAAGGAAGTGCAAAGTAATATTACAGCATTCCAGGACACTCCATTACAAATTCCAGTTATTTTAGAACAAAAAACCCCCAAACATCTTTAACAGTACAATTGAATGAGAGACAGCCCAACTCACACACCCAAAAATTTCAGGCAATCTTAGAAAACCTCAATAAATATAATAAATGTTTAACATATTACATTCTTAACTGATAAGGTTTTTATAATATGTCCCACATATAATCTGCATAATCACCCTAACTTTTCCTCCCTTCCCACTCTATCCCACACCAGTTTAAATCTTACATCAGTTTATTCATTAAGTGGATCTGATGAAGTGAACTGCAATTCATGAAAATTCAATTTAGTCTGAAGAGATGCTACCAGATTCCTCCTCACTTTTGCTTATATGGACTAACACAGGTGTGCTGCAACACTGGAGACATTGTGGCTTAATCAATTATCTGTGGAATATATTGTCCTGTTCCATCTTTTGATAGCTGTCCTTTTATGTATAAGTTACATTCCCTCAGTCATTTTCTAGAAGAAGTACAAGAAAATAGGATTCAAATTATCAGATGCTTTGCATTTACTATATAGTTCTTTTCATAGATTTATTAAACCTATGAACCATACCATAGAACTTCTCAGGTATCTTTTGCAGAGCTCAGTACCCAAAATAAGAGAAGATTTCCTCTCTAAAATGGTTTTCGTGTTATTTAAAATCATTGCTAAAGTAACCAACCAGAAAGAATGATAAGTTCAAAAGTCAGATACGTGGATAACGACACTACATCTGAACACATATTTTCTACAGATTTAAGTTGTCTTCTAACATGGGTCTATGATTTGAGAAATAATGGTTAGAAGATAAATGTATTACTGTACATTTTATTTATCTAGCCACACATCTCACTTTCACTTAACTCTAGACGGCTTACAAGAACACAAATAAAAATGCAGGATACATTGTACAACAAGAATAAAAACACGTAGCAGCTGGGTACAATCTAATCTGTCATCCATTCAACCAGGCTCTGACCCACATCCAGAGTCCTCAGCTTGTGCACTAAGTCAGGTTCTCAAGGTCTTATGAAAGACCAATAGGGATGGGGCCAATCTAATCTCAGGGGGAATGATGTCTGAAAGGGCGGGTGCCATGGCAGAAAAGGCTGTTTCGCTGGGCTCTGTCAGCTGACAGTCCTTAGCTCACAGTATCTTAGCTGTCAGCATCCTGTTCCTGCCAGATTGGATAGATGGGTAGAAACAACTGGGGAGAGACAGTCCTTGTAAGTAACACAGTCCTGAAGGGCTTTAATGATAACATCCAGGACCTTGCATTGCACCCAGAAGCATACTGAAAGCCAGTGGAGCTTGCAGAACAATGGTATCATACATACAACTGGCACCAGTACCTTCCTGCTCTGCTGCATGGATTATTGTACACTGCTTGGAATTACCTTTTCTAAAATGGGCAGCTACATTTGATTAATAAAATAAATTTTATACCAGTTGAAGCTTCTGGATATTCTTCAAGGGCAGTCCCATGCAAAGTGCATTATACAGTAGTTCAGTAAAAACCAGGTTGGGCAACACTGCCAATAGTTGGCTTATTCACCATGCCTGTTGCTCTAGCCCAGTTATGGCAAATCTTTTCTGCTTGATATGAATTCAGAAATTCAGAAAATTCATTCTAGTGGCAAGTCTCTCTCACATGTATTCAAATACAAGGGAAACAATTCTCATGAATGAAGGCAAACATACATGTCTCAGGATAATGCTGCAGGATCCAATCTGGTTCGATCACCGGGACCAGAGATTTTTTCTTCAGAGCTTTCAGACTCATGCTGGAGCCCATCTTCAGGGGGCCCTCCAACAATTCTCTATCTGTGGGGTCCTCTGTGCTCTCTGAGATTGGTTGTTTTCTTGCAAAAACTAGATAATGAATGAAACATCTGCAAGAAAACACCCAAGCTCAGAGACCAAAAAGGCTCCCTCAGTTTAACATTGAGCTACAAATAGAATTCCCTTCTATCAATTCTCTATTCTCTCCCTGATCTAGGTCACCATGAACACCCTCTGTTTTAGCTGGATCACTTCCTTACAAGCTAAAGTTAGGAGTTCAATGACTTCTTTGCAGAGAGGAGAATCCACTTAAGACAGTATAACGGTTTCTTTTGTCTAAGACCTCCTAAGATCTTTCTTTCCCTATTAGTATTTTGAAAAGCACTGTGGCTAACATGTTGCTGGTTCAAAACCAGATTTTTTTTGTTTTTTTTTAAATTACTATTTCCTTCATCCACTTGGCTTACCCATGCTAGCTGAGGACTAGGTTTTTAACTCAGGGAACAAGAGAAATGTTGATATGCTGAAAACCTGCACTAGATTCTTTTTAAAGGCCTTAACACTCTCTCTCTCTCTCTCTCTCTCTCTCTCTGTGTGTGTGTGTGTGTGTGTCTTCAGTTGTTTAGTTTTTCTCACGCGTAAAATTGGAAGTATCTTCGCGACGTT
>JANHZT010641525.1:0-12247 GCA_032468215.1 Stegonotus admiraltiensis | reverse complement strand
ACGGCCTTCACCCCCCCACCCCAGAGACCCTCCAGAGGTCGGAAACAGCTCGTCTCCTGACTTCTGGCAGGCCTGAAAGGCCTAAAAGTCAGCTGGCCAGCGCGCACTAGAGCTAAGCTAGGGCAATGCTTATGTGCCCACAGATACGGCTCACGCTTGCCAAAGGTTCGCTATCAAGGGTCTAGAGTACTGCAGCCCAAATATGACCAATATATATACTAAAAACTATAGAAATGGAATGATCTAGATTAAATTTAATTGTGTCTAAAATAATGTATCCCATTTATAAAATGAATCAATCCCATATGTATATAGTAAGCAAGATACAGACAGGAGACTGAATCATCCTGTATTTATTTTATTATTTTATTAGCATTTATTTCTTTTACTTTTTCTGTTCTCTTTTCCTCCTCTTTCCCCTTGCTGGATGTTTTTCTGCTGGCCATGCCCAATATCGCAACTGTTTTATGAAAATGCTCCCAACTGTTCCAATCTCTCTATCTGTAGTTCTTTAGCATTTTTTGTATTGGTAAAAACTCTTTGTTTTACCTCGCATACTGGCACCTGAGCTCAAAGCAAACGTTTCTGCATTCTACTCTTTTGGCTAAGATCAAATGTAACATTTATTCTTGCCAGGTTGTAAAATCATAGTCATGCAAAATTTCATCTTCACAGTTCACCGGAAATTTTAAATGCACCTGAAGAATGCCTGCAGCCAGGAAGTTTCAATTCATTGCAGCCACGCAGGTTTTGTTTTGTTTTTGCCAACCACCAAGCAAATGAATATCATATCTCTGCTGAAAACATGGATGGGGAGGCTGCAGAAATGGTTTGTTTCATGTGAAAGAAATTCTGGTGTTGAAGGACCTACAGCATCTGCAGAAACAGGAGGTGGACTGGATTACATTTTTACATTTTACCTATGGATCAGCTGAAGATGAGGGCTGTTTGGTTCATAGAATGCCTTGCATGCTCTTTGTGTTTTGAACTCAGGAGAAAAATTGAAGACTAAAATGACTGAAAGCATTTTGTGCAGGATTGGAGAGTGGAAAAGATGGTGTATGGTAATGTCTTAGAACCATGATGGAGAACCTATGGCACACATGGCAAGAGCTGAGCAGCTGAGCCGTGGGACCAGCTGTTTCCTACAGAGAGGCCTGCACAGCGCGTGGAGCCTCCAGTCTACTCTTTGATCATTTTGGCAGTGGATTAGTGCGGGGAGAGCTGTGGTGTCAGCTCTGCGCATATCTTAGCTGTGCAAGGATCCATGGTGTTGGATTCTAGCTCCCTGGGCAAGCTGCATTAGTATTCGCGCTTAAAGTCTTGGTGTAGGCTCAGCGCCATTTTGGATTTCCCGCACACAGCAGCCAAACAAACTGGGCTTTTTGTATACCAGGGAGGTGATTTCAAGGCAATTGGCAGCAATTACCAGAGGCTTTACAAAAGAGGCTGATTCACAGTTACCTCGTGCTTTCAAAATGGCATCTCGCAGTAGATCCCCTTCTCATTCCTCTGCCTCTCCCCCCATCAAGCATCAAGCCTCGGAGGCTTCAGTTACAACAAAGGGGAAATCTAGATCCAAGGTACCAGTTACCAGTTACCAGTTCTCTCTTCAAGACTCAACTTCATCTGCATCTGATACGGATGCCATGAGGTGACGTGCCTTAGATAAACAGTTTGATTTGGCTAAGAAACGGGCGGAAGCTAGCAAAGCTCCTTCCGCTTCTGCTTGCAGCAGGGAAATAACTGCCTCATTACACAAGGAACCTCTGGCTCTGGAATTCCAACCAGGTCAGTTTGGTTAGTCTCTAAATGCCTCCATTAGTACTCAGCAACTGCAGACAGCAAATATGGCTGCTCCCTTGGGTATAGCCATTCCTGAGCCAGGATCCTCTCGGCAGCACAGTGGCTCCCGTGCCTCTGCTACCTTTACACCTATCTCGGCGGGGCTCCATCCAGAGGAAGGCGAGGACACTGCACTGTTACAAGACTTGTGTAATATGATTGCTCAAACTATTAGGGGCATTGATGCTGCTCTTATGCAACAGGTTTTTCAGCCCTACTGCCAGTGACAGACCCAAATCCAAGAGCCATTGCACATGTGGGTCTTTCAGACAAGAGAGTACATTCTAGACACTCGTTCTCCTTCACCTTCGCAACAAAGTGATGTGATTCTTTCATGGCGAAGAAGAGGAGGTGCTGGATGATAATTTTTCTGAGGATGAAACAGTCATTCCTGATAAGCCCACTGCCACAAGTCTGTTTCATCATGACTTATTTAAAACACTATTGTACAAGGCAAAGACAGCAGCCAATATGGGGGCACTGATTGGGCAACCTGAGGGATCCTTGGACCCTCAAGTTCCCATGGCTCTTCTTTTTACCGAGCCTGTCACAAAGCAAGAGGTGGTTCCATCCCCTAAGCTCTTTGTAGATGTGATACAATAACAGTGGAATCAGCCCGGGTCCATCTCTGCCCCTAGTGGCATGGATTGGAAAATGTATATGGTGGAACAAGAACTTGAGGATCTCCTCAAACTTCCAACCGTTGATGTTCCAATGGCCAGTTTGGCATCCTCCCTTCGATTCAGCTGAAGGCCTGAAGCCGGAAGACTGAAGGGGGGAGCTCATTGCTCGTAAGACCCACCAAGCGGCTGCCTGGGCTATTCGTTCCTCCACAGCGGTGTCCTTTCCCCCCCGGACTTCCCTAATTTGGCTTTGTCACATGCAAGCTAGGGCGTCACCTGAAGACATCCGCTCGCATCAGGAATTAAATAAACTAATTGCTGCCACAGAATATTTAGCAGATGATACCCTCACCTTTGCTAAGTTTGGTTCTCGAGCCTTAGTGTCCAATGTCACCTCCAGGCGCCTCTTATGGCTGAGGCACTGGCAGGCCAACATGAAAACCAAATGGCTCCTGGCAGCAACCCCCTTCAAGGACAGTTCCCTCTTTGGCGAAGCCTTAGAACCTGTCTTGGTGAAGGGTAAAGATAAAAGGAAAGTCCTCCCTCACATCTACCATTGGCAGACAGACAGTTTGGTTATCCTTACCACAGGCAGCCCTTCCATTCATCTGACACAGGGTTCCAAAGTCTGACCTATCAAAGGTTCTTCCTACCAGCCGCGGACAGACTGCAGGATAGGCCTTCTTTTTGGGATCGCTCCACAGCCACAGAATAGGCGTCCCTTTTGAGGGTTTGGCTACTGACCTTACTGTCAGTCCAAATGACTGTCACGACAAAGGCCCTATTGGCAGTCACCTGGGCAGATTTGCAACCTGCTGGCGGCACTCGACCACTGACGCCTGGGCATTACAGACCATAACACTAGGTCTCACCCTAGAGTTCAGTTCCAAACCCCCTCGACAGTTCGTCCAATGTTCTGTCTCACGGGATCCCACCAAGAGGTCTCTGATGGAAGCTGAAATCCAGCATCTGCTGGCCATTCAGGCCATAGAACCAATTTCCATTTAACATCAGGGGTTCGGCTTCTATTCAATACTCTTTTCTCGTGCAAAAGAAATTGGCAGAAGCAGGACCCTCTTGGACCTCAAGAATCTGAATGTACACATCAAGTACAAATGCTTCAAAATGCAATCCCTGCACACCATTCTGGGTTGCATCAGGCAGGGAGATCTATTGACCTCAATAGATCTTCGAGAGGCTTATCTACACATGCCCATCAGGCCATCTCACAGGAGATTCCTCCGGTTCTCCTAACCGGACGGCATTACCAATACAGAGGCATGCCCTTCCGTCCACCTAGGAGCAAGAATTGACATTCAGTCCTGTCTTGTCATCCTTTCCAGGGAGCGTCTGTCCAACATCTGTACTACCATATGGCAAGTTCAAATCCTCAAAAAGGTACCATTGGTGTTTCTTTCCCAGTTGTTAGGCAAAATGATGTCTTGCCTACAGATGAGTGATGGGTTGCTCCCAATTTGCACCGGTTTGCAAGAACCGGAAGTAAAAATTTGTAGTAGTTCTGAGAACTGGTAATAACATTGGCTGGCCATGCCCCCGAACCGGTTCCTGGCCTGGTCGCCGCTCGCTTACCCCGCCCACCTCATCAGAGGCTTTTTAAAAAAAAAAAAAATTAAAAGCATTTTTCTACAACCTCTTCGGCCGAAAAAATACTTTTAAAAGTTTTTTTTTTAAAAAAGCCTCTGATGATTGTGCGGCTCAGCTGGGAACATCAGAGGCTTTTCAAAGCATTTTTTCTACAACCTCTTCAGCTGAAGAGGTGGTAAAAAAATGCTTTGAAAAGCCTCTGACCATCTCAGCTGAGTTGCCTGATTGGCAGAGGCTTTTCAAAGCATTGTTTTCTGCAACCTCTTCAGCCAGAGGTGGTTAAAAAAATGCTTTGAAAAGCCTTTGACGATTCCAGCTGAGTTGCCTGATCGGCAGAGGCTTTTCAAAGCATTGTTTTCTTCAACCTCTTAAGGTTGCAGAAAAAATGCTTTTAAAAGTAAAAAAACCCCGAAACTTGGCCACCTCCATCTAGTCACATTACCCCTCACCAAGCCACACTCACAAAATAAGCCACGCCCACAGAACCGGTAGTAAATTTTAGAACCCACCCCTGCTACAGATTGTACCTTGGGCGAGGTTGCACTCCCCTCCGCTTCAATGGTTGCTCTTGCCAAGTCAATGGTTGGGCCTCAGCAACGCTCACAAATGGATCAGAGTTTCTGAAAAGGTCCTCAGATCCTTGGAGTGGTGGATGTCAGCAGCCTTGGAATGGGGATGCTCCTTCAAGGAGTGCTCCCGTCTCATCCTTACCACAAATGCCAGCCTCTTCAGCTGGGGCGTTCATTTGCAATCACAAGTGACCCAGGGCCGTTTGTCTCCATCCAACCTCAGCCACAACATCAATTGGCTGGACCTGAGAGCCACTCATTTGGTGCTCCGCCATTTCCAATCTCAATTATCAGGCTACCACGTGTTGTTGCTGATGGACAATATCACAGTCAAAGCACACGTGAACCACCAGGGGGGCACTCGTTCCAGGGTACTGATGCACAAGGCTTCTGCGATCAGTCTCTGGGCGGAGAGACACTTGCTTTTCCTGAGAGCGGAGCACATATCCAGACTGTCCAGCAACCAGGCAGACTAGTTAAGCAGTACCACCATCGATCAGGCAGAATGGAAATTACATCCCGACTGTCAACATGCAAAGCTTTCAAGTTGCCATGAGAAGGAGGGAGGGAGAACTGATGGAACTGATTCTTTCAGAAACTTCACACCAACTTGTTCAAACGTTTAGTGATAAAATTTGGGGTCCCTCTGGTGGATCTTTTTGCCACCCCAGCGAACATACAACTTCCATGGTTTTATGCCAGATTCCAGATACAAGGAGCCGAAGGGACGGATGCCCTCTGATGCTCTTGGCCCCAGGGCCTATTGTATGCCTTTTCCCCAACCCCTCTAATGCTGAGGGTCATTAGGATAATCCTGCTGGAAGGTGCGGAAGTCCTTCTTGTGGCCCCGATGGACCTGGTTCGCAGATCTCATGTATCTGTCAATGTCAGAATCCCTCCAGACAGGATCTCCCTCAGCTAGGGGCTGTACTACATCCGGAACCTCAATGGCTCCAATTGGCCATCTGGCACTTGAAAGGGAGATCCTGAGGAAGGACAGATTCTCTAGGAAAGTAATCTCTACCATCCTAGCCTCTAGATGTCCACCTACAACCCGTATATATGACGCCACTTGGAAATCCTTTGGTAGCTGGTGCACCAAGAAAGACCTAGTCGCAACATCAACTTCTGTTCCTCAGATATTGGAATTCCTTCAAGATGGGCTCGATGCCGGCCTCTCCATTAATACTCTTCGCAGAAAAATTGCTGCTTTAGCAACCATTCTATTTTGCAGCGGAGCTGCGACCCTCTCTCAACACACAAGGGTATATAGCTTTCTAAAAGGGGCCTCCAATCTAGGCCCCTTTTAGTTCACAGATACCCTTCTTGGGATCTGCACGTTGTATTGCAAGCTCTCACATCCGCTCCGTTTGAGCCGCTGAGTTCTGCACCTCTCAGACTTCTGACCTTTAAGGTCGCCTTTCTCATCACATCACATCTGCTCGGTGAATCTCGGAATTGGCAGCTCTTTCAGTAAGGAAAGACTTGTGTATAATACATCCGGACAGAGTTGTCCTCTGCCTTGACCTGACATTCATCCCGAAAGTCAACTCCTGGTTCCACAGGGCCCAGGAGATTATATTACCAGATTTTTGTCCATATCCCAAACATCCCAGAGAACGCCAATGGCACACCTTAGATGTCCGCAGGGCCCTATGCATGTACATCTCTAGAACAGCAACAGAACAGAACAGAAGATGGAGACATTATTCATCTCGTTCCAGCCCAGGTCCCTGGGCACAAAGGTGACTCTGTCCACAATTGGTCATTGGCTCAAAACCTGTATTTCTCTGGCTTACGATCATGAGGCTCGACCGATTCCTGGCCGCATTACAGCCCATTCTTCATGAAGCGCAGCCACCACGGCGCCTTGGGATACTCAAGCTTCTATCTTAGAGATCTGCAGGCCAGCCACTTGGGCATCGCCTTCTCTTTTTATCAGAAACTACAAACTGGACATGTTTGTCTCAGCTGAGGCAGCCTTTGGGAGACGAGTCATGCAACAGGTTCTTTCGGTCAACCGGCCCCTGGACAACTCTAATTCCCACCCTAGGGATACTTAGCTTGGGCATATACCATTGCTTGGGCTCTCTAAGCAGCACAGAGGAGAAGGAATGTTGTACTCACCTGAATGTTCTTTCTATGTGCGCTGCATGAGAGTCCAAACCCGCCCTAAACTTCTAGACAGGACCCAGGGGTCTCATTACAGGTTACGTCTTCTCCAGATCCAGACCTTTGTTAACAAACTGAGCCTAAACAGGAAGGAGGAGGCATGACCAAACAATCAAATTGCAACTCAGGCTCTGGCCAATCAGACAAGGTTATCATCCATTGCTTGGACTCTCATGCAGCGCACATAGAAAGAATGTTTAGGTGAGTACAACGTTCCTTCCAGGTCTGCTAGCTTTGCAGAGCAAAATTGGAACAGAATTGATGCAAATTTTTGGAATGATCCACTTAGTGACTGTGACCCACTTAGTGATGGTGACCCACTTAGTGATGGTATCAGCGTTCAGGAAGGAGAAACTGAAGGAGAGCAAGAAAAGGAGTCAGGAGAAGATGATGAGTTGGAAATGAAGGAAGAGAGGTTTGAAACACAAGAGCAGTCAATGCCTCGCAGATCAGAGCGATGGAATAAGAGGATTCTCCAGTGCGCTGCTTGGAGACTTCAAGCAAGGGTTAACTCAAATCCTATTGCCAGAGACTTGGTTGATAGAATTCCTTGGCCACGCCTCTCTTGCCTGGCTAAGCTTCAGTTTTTCAACTCAGTCCAGCCAAGAGAGACATGCATTAATTTGCTCTATCAACTTTAGGCTAGGACAATAGAATTTTTTTACTTGGAGTCTTCAATCTTTGAATTTTTTTGCCAAAGAGGGGCCAGAATGCTGCGGGTGAGTGAGCTGGTCTATTCTGGCAAGCCTGGACCGACCGCCACCACCCTGAAGAGATTTACTTTAGGTAAGCAGCATATCCGGAGTCAACCCTTGCATGGGGATCCTCCATGGTGCTGGTCCCTGGATTCTAACCCACCTAGCCGCTGGTGTGTGCGCTGGTGTGTGCACTGGTGTCTCTGTGAGAGAGGTAAAATCACCACCACCTATGCCTGTTTTTTCCCCAGGGGAGGGGAAGCAGGTCTGTCTTCCCCTCCCCAGGGGAGGGGAAGCAGCAGCAAGGAGTCACTGTCGGGCTGGAGGGACATACTCCGTGTTTATTTGATTTGTGTGGTGCTGGGAGGGATTTATCGTGCCCTCGCTCCCCTGACAGCTTTGTTTTTAGGTGGGGAGAGGCGTTTTGAGCTGCGGCATTGTCGGGCTAATAGCTCCCATTTATTGGGGCCTCTGGTGGCCGCCATGTGGGATTTTGGAGTGGAGGCGCTGGGAGAACCTCATTTTTTTCTATCTGTGAGGCTCTTTGGCTGGCTGCAAGGGGGAGGGATGGTAGGAGAGCTGGAATTCACTCTTGCACCATTTATTATCAGCTGTGGAGCTGCAGAGCTGTAGGAGCAGGGGCACTGCTGGGCTCAGCTTGTTTTTTGATGATTGGAGGCTTGCAGCCTTGCAGATTGCCTTGCAGCACTGGGGGGGCAGTTTTAGCCTTCACACCATTTTTCTGATCAGCTGAGAGGCATGGAGGCACCCCAGCGTATGCGCAGAGCAGCGACTTGCCCAGGAGCTGCAATTGCGGAACTGGGGGCTTGTGAGTGGAAACTTTCCACTCCAGCCCCATTTCTAGCCCAGCAGGAGGTGTGGCTGGGGTTTGGAGCAAAGGCATTGTTTCTATTGATAGCTCCGGAGCTGGAAGTATTGTGCTGGCGATCTCCCAGGGCCTGCCACAAGGATCCAGCTTATCCTTTGAGGCTGCAGGGGGACCTGATCAGGTGGACATTCTTTGATCCAGTCTGTATAAGTTATCTCCACCTCTGGAACACTCTGATCCCCCTAGGCTCCATAGAGCTAATGAATGCAGCCCCAGACTCATCAGGGCTGCCTCCAAAGGGGCATCTCACAAGGAAACCACCAAGAGGCATCTGTCTAAGGAGGATTATGCTGCCTTGGAAAAAGATGCCAAGAGGCACCTGAGAAGCATGCTTCTAAAAGCCTGAGGCAGGTGCAAGGCACTGGGTACCTTGCAGCAGAGGTTTTCCCTGCAACTCTGCAGCCTGATTTGTCTCTTCAATTAAGCATGGAGCAACAGGGCGTGCATTCCCCAGAAGGTGCCTGGGAGATTAGGTCTGTTTTTCCTACTGGACAGGAGGAAGAAATTCTACCTTTGGCTGCTGTGCCCTCCACTAGTAGACACTCAAGGCCAGTCCCTACTAGGACATCTGTTGTAGAGGCCACTTTTACTCCCATTGCGGCAGGGCTCCGCCCAGGGGAGGTCCAGAGATCTGGGCTGTCTATGGACATGATAGCCTTCATTGCTGATGTTTTTGCTCAAGGCATTGCTGCAGGTTTCCAGCATAGGGGCTTGTCCCATCATCCCTCGCCCCATCAACAGGTGCAGCTTCCAGCAGCTTACATTCTGGTGGTTGAGCCATCTGCATCACAACATTCCCTGCAGAGTCCTGATTCCCTTGAAGGGGAGGAAGATCTGGGAGATCAGGAGCTCTCAGATGATGAGGGCATGACCCCTGAAAAGTCTTCCTTCTCAGGCCTGTTTCATTCTGCCTTGTTTAAGTCTTTGTTGTTCAGGGCGAAGGCTACCACCAACACGGGGATAGTGGGTGCCTCTTCGGAGCAGCCCCAGGCTTTCCAAGATCCTCATGAAGGTCTGTTTTCCGAACCTGTTCCAGAACAGGAGACCATTCCCTCGCCTCAGCTGTTTTTGGATGTTATGCAATGCCAATGGGCACAGCCTGGTGCGATTGCTGCACCTTCTGGCAATGACAGGTGATTTTACTGCGCTGCACCAGACCTGGAAGAGCTCCTCTAGGTTCCCATGGTGAATGCTCCTGTGGCAACACATACTTCTTTGGCCATTCTTCCAGCTGATGTTGTGGAAGGTCTGAAGGCTGAGGACAAGAAAGCTGAGATGGCACTTCTCAAAACTCATCAAGCTGCAGCTTAGGCCATCAGATCGGCAAATGCAGCATCCTTTTTCAATAGGGCCACATTGATCTGGTTGCACCAGATGCAAGCCAGACTACCACCAGATAAGATTAGGTTACATCAGGACCTGAATAAGCTCATGGCTGCCACTGATTGCGACCTTAAACGCAACCAAGTTCATGTCCCGGGCATTGGCCTCTACTGTGACATCACGATGCCTCCTATGGCTTCGCCATTGGCAGGTGGACATGCAATCCAAATGGAGGTTAGCTTCCGCCCCTTACAAAGGGGCACACTTGTTTGGGGAAACCTTGGACCCCATACTTATGGAAGGAAGGACAAGAAGGAAGTCTTGCCCTCCTTGCACCAGAGTGCAGATCGTAGGGCCTTGCCTTACTACCATTAGAGGCCGCAGTTCCGGTCAGCGGATGCCGGGTCCACCTCCGCCCAGTTCCAGAGGCCTTCCTACCAGAGGCACGAGCGGTTTCCAGATGGGTTGTCCTTTTGTGACAGGGGCACATGACAGGCACAGATCAAGCGGCCATTTCATGGGTCAGGAGGTTGCTCCTTTCAACGCGGGAAATGACTATCTCACTATGTTTCCCATTGCCGGCCACTTACAACATTTTGTGGGCCAATGGGGGGAGACCACAATGGATGCATGGGTTCTCCAGACAGGGTGATTGGGCCTCACACTGGAGTCCCTATCCAACCCCCCAAACAGGTCTATTCATTGCAAAGTACCCGTGAACGCTGAAAAACTTCAGCTGATGGAAACCGAGATCCAGCATCTGTTGGAGATCAATGCCATCGAGCCAGTTCTGGATGGCCAGGAAGGCCAGGGATTTTACTCAATCCTGTTCCTGGTACCCGAGAGTTTGGGGGTCTGGAGGGGAATTTTGGACTTAAAGAAGCTGAATGCCCACGTAGTCTATCACTGATTCAAGATGCAGTCCCTGGAATCTATCCTGGGCTGTATCAGGGAGGGAAACATGTTGATCTCCATAGACCTCAAAGAGGCCTATCTGCACGTGCCAATCCACCTCCGTCATCACAGGTTCCTGCGGTTCTCATATGGAGGATGCCACTTCCAATACCAGGCCCTGCCATTCAGCCTGTCATTGGCCCCAAGAGTCTTCACAAAGATTCTGGCAGTGGTAGCGGCCCACATCAAGGCGCTACCCATTCATCTACAATATTACCTGGATGATATTTTGATCCAGTCCAGATCAGCCTCATGGGCGGAACAGGAGGTCCAGACCGTGATACGGCTACTCCAAGACCATGGCTTCACGATCAACTTCAAAAAGAGCCACCTGGTTCCATCTACCAGTCTTCTTCACCTGGCCACGGTGATAGATTCTTCCTCCGGCCAAGTATTTCTCTCACCAGACCAACTGGAAAGTCTGCAGTTCTTAGTGGCTGGGATAGTGGCTATGCAGTTGGTGCCTTTAAACCTTCTCTCCCAACTGTTGGGGAAGATGATTTCATGCCTATCCATAGTCCCTTGGGCGCAGTTGCATGCCCGGGCATTGCAGTGGTTCCTTCTACCACATCAGAAGGCTGGCAAGAGCAACTCATATCTCAAAGTGAGACTCATCCAAAGGGTGTTGAGATTACTACACTGGTGGGCCTCCCCAGCCCTGTGGTGGGGATGCGCCTACAGGGTGAGCCAGTACGTCACAATAACTTTATCTGCGAGTCTCTTCGGTTGGGGAGCCCACCTTCAATCCCAGGTGGTTCAGGACAGGTAGTCCCCAACGGAGCTTCAGAACAGCATCAACTGGCTGGAGCTGAGGGCAGTTCACCTGGCCTTAGGCCACTTCCGAGAGGCAGTGTCAGGCTGGCACGTTCTCATTCTGATGGACAATGTGGCCACCAAAGCCCACATAATTATTATTTTATTATTATTATTTATTAAATTTCTATACCACCCTACTCCCAGCCGGACTCAGGGCGGTGAACAGCCAAATAAATACATATAATACAAAAGTTAAAAACCAATTAAAAACTTATTAAATAGTTTGGCCCAAAAATTTAAGAACCCACAAAGATACAAATTAAAACCCCAATTAAGACACATCAAAAAGAGTTAGGTCAAGCTGGCTAAGCGGAACAGATGTGTTTTCAGGGCCCGACGGAAGACCCGGAGGTCTGGGATCGTGCATATCTCTGGGGGCAGGTCGTTCCAGAGGGTAGGATCTGCCACAGAGAAGGCTCTCCCCCTGGGGGTCGCCAGCCGACACTGTCTGGCCGACAGCACCCTGAAGAGCCCCTCTCTGTGGGAGCGTACTGGCCGGTGGGAGGTTATCGGCGGCAGAAGGCAGTCCTGTAAATAGCCAGGTCCTAAGCCATGGAGCGCTTTGAAGGTGGTAACTAACACCTTGAAGTGCACCCGGAAGACCACAGGAAGCCAGTGCAGCTCGCGCAGGAGAGGTGTCACATGGGAGCGTCTCATCGCTCCCATAATCCCTCATGTGGCTGCATTCTGGACCAACTGGAGCCTCTGGGTGCACCTCAAGGGGAGCCCCATGTAGAGAGCGTTACAGTAGTCCAG
>JANHZT010641488.1:0-12252 GCA_032468215.1 Stegonotus admiraltiensis | reverse complement strand
TAAGCAGGTATATACAAAAGTATGAAGGTTATTGCTTAACGCATTGTAAGCTGCCCTGAGTCTCCGGAGAAGGGCGGCATATAAATCCAATCAATCAATCCACATTTTCTTTTGCTATTACTTTCATTTTGTTATATAAAAGGTCTACACTTGTGATGGTGAATCTATGGCACAGGTGGCACGCGGAGCCATATCTCTGGGCATGCGAGCGTTGCCCTATCTCAGCTCCAGCACGCATGCATGCGCCAGCCTAATGATTTTCGGGCCTTTTGGGCCCACTGGAAGTCGAGAAACGGGCTGTTTCTGGCCTCGGGAGGGCCTCCAGGGGTGTGGGGAAGGCCATTTTCGCCCTCCCAATGCTCCAAGAAAGCCTCTGGAGTCTGGTGAGGGCAAAAAAACAGGCCTACCGGGCCCACCGTCCCATCATGTGCCAAAAGCAGGGGGGGTTCATGCATGTGCGGGGGGAGTGTGCATTGAATTATGGGTGTGGGCACACACGCATGTGACACCTCCCCCCCGTGCTCTCCCTACTTCTCCAGTGCGCTGCTTGGAGAATCCAAATGCTGGGTTATTCCTCATCTTGTTCGCTAGACTGGGTGAATGTTTCTTTAAGAAAGTTCCTTGGCCATTCCTCCCTCGCTCAGCTGAGCCCCAGTTTATTCACTCAGTCGAGCGAGAGACTGGTTTTTTCCCTTGGCTCTAGCGAGAAGATTGAAAATAAACCTACATTTGGAATTTCCAACTGATTTCTTCTGCTACAATTTCCACGAGCGGTGTAGATTGTGTTCAGGGAGTTATCAGCTGTTTGTCAAACTGCCACATAATCCCCTCAGCTGCAGATGGTGGGTGAGTCACTCCTGGGCCCCAGGCAGGCTTCCCCCGTCAGGACCTATCAGCAGCATCCTCGGAGCTATCAGTAACATCCTTTTGAGGCACCTCCGAGTGTAATTTCTCGCCACCGGCAGTGTGCTGGTTCCCGGCTTGCCAGTAAAACCACCACTGTCACATGCACTGCTCCATCGAGTTTTCAGGTGGCCAGGAGTCTCTGCCTATCAAAGCGGCAAACTCAGTCTCTCAATTGCTAAGTGTTTAGCACTCATGCACCATTGGGGCTGTCCTTATTTTCCCGCAGCAGCGCTGAGGAGCAAAGACCAGCTGAGCGCCATTTTGGAGGTAAAAGCAAGCCGCGCCCCATTTTGAGCTGTTAAACAAGCTGTGCGCCATTTTGGGGTGAAATTCAAACCGCGCGCCATTGGACTTTCCATCTAACAGCTAATCGAGGCAGCGCCGGAGTGCAATTTCAACTCCACGCTCCTTATTCTTCACCCTGTGTGACCATTCTTGCAAGGTGCAGTTCCTTCTGCTACCTGACAGCCTGCGTAGCCCCTGCGAAGCTGCGTTAAGGAGGAGTTTTGACTTCTCCTCAGCCTTACTTTTGCATTCCCTTGCTGAACTCTACAGTCTATTGCTGGCTTGTCTCCAAAGCCTGATTGACCAGGGAATTTTCTTGGCTCCTTCACTCTCCATTTGTTGTTGAATTTTATTATAAAGAAAACAAAAACAAAACATTCCAATTCATTTAATCCAACAATACCTACCTTGCCTCTTCGCCTTCTGGGCACTTCTTCACGATGGCAGATTCAGATCTCTCTTCAGATCTTGAACATTCCTACAGCCCCCCTGAGGCCCACAAGCATTCCAAGCTGATGTCCAAAGTTGCAGCAAAGGGCACCAAACAACGAGCAACTAGGGCACGCTCCACCAGCCCTCACCCCACTAAGCGGTCCGTTGCAGCGGATAAGGTCACGGAGAGGAGAAACAAAGCCCTAGAGAGACATTATCTCCTAGCCAAACAAAGGGCTCAGACTTCGGACCGCCAGATGTCTCCAGACAGATCATCTGCACAAGCGTCATCTTTGCCTCCTCAAGCATTGCATAAAGTTTCTAGGCAGGCTGAAATTCCACCAGTGACTGCACAAGGTTCAACTGATGTAGCTATCCTTCGGGATTCTGTCTTTGCACCTGCTTCCTCAGGGACCAGCAGCCAAGCCTCACATTCTCAGTGTCGCTCAGCGACACTTCACTCCGACCACTGCAGGACTCCGTCCCGGCGAGGGTCTACAGCCGGCGTTATCGCGAGATAGCCAGGACCTAGTGTCTCCAACTATCTCCAGGATCCTGACATCAGGACCTGAACAAGGACTCCATAGTCTTCCGATTCAGGTTATGCCTCAGCCTTTAGCCCATACATATGTAGACCCGCATTGTGGACACTCCTATCACAGAGTCTCTTCACACCAAGGATTCCATGTGGGATGAGGAGGACCCTGGAGAAATTGAATTGTCTGATGATGAGGACCTTGCTCCTGAAAGACCTTCTTTCACGGGCCTCTTTCGCCCTTCCCAATTCAAGTTGCTGCTCCATAAAGCAAAACTTACAACTAATATGGGGGTCTCGGAACCTCAGCCCTCTCAGGAAGGGAATGCTCACCCTCATGGTGACTTGTTTAAGTTACCTAAACCTGAACAGGACTTTATTCCATGCCCTGAACTGTTCACAGAGGTGGTCCAAAGGCCCCGGGCCCAACCCACCTACATTTCTGCCCCAAATGGGTTGGATAAAAAGTTGTACTGTTCTGATCCAACCCTACAAGACTTAATTAATCTACCCACAGTGGATGTTCCTGTGGCACACCTAACTTCTTTTTCGGTCATTTCCAATGACGTGTTGGATGGCCTTAGAATAGAGGACATAAAATCTGACATGTCCTTCCGTAAAATGCACCAGGCCATGGCCTGGGCCATTAGGGCAGCAACATCTGCCTCTTTCTTTAATCGCGCATCACTCATTTGGTTGTGCCAATTACAGGAGCGTTTACCACCCAATGATAGTAGGCTGCACCAGGACATAAACAAAATAGTGGCAGCCATAGAGTACTCCATGGACACATTGTTGAATGCAGCCAAATTTGCATCTCAAGTGCTTGTATCCAGTTACATCTCGCCACCTCCTTTGGCTACGCCATTGGAGGGCTGACTTAAAATCTAAGTGGAAGCTCGCATCTGCTCCCTATAAAGGGTCCTTTCTCTTTGGTGATGCCTTGGACCCAATTTTGGTGGAGGACAAGGACAAACTTAAGATTATGACATCCTCCTACTGCTGACCGGAAAGGAGATATGTTCCTTACTCTCAGAGGCAGCCCTTTCGGACTGAGTCTGGACCCAGTGGGTCCTACTTTCCTAGACAGTATTCCCAGGGCTTCGACCGGTCTTCTGACAGACCTGCCTTCCGAGATCGGGGTAGAGGTCAGCACACGACCAAACGTCCCTTCCGTGGAGCGGCTACCAGGTTGTTCAGACGGGGCAAGTGACTACCACGACGACATGCCCATTGGCGGTCAACTTCTACATTTCCTAACCCAATGGGAATCTTCCATGACCGATGCTTGGGTCCTTCAAATGATAAGGTTAGGCCTCACGTTGGACTTCCTCTCCAGCCCTCCGAACCGCTTCCTCTCATGCCCGGTCTCAAGCAACCCGGAAAAGAGACGACTGATGAACACAGAGATACAGCATCTGCTCGACATCTGCGCCATCGAACCTGTGCCTGTAGAACAACGAGGCACAGGATTCTACTCGCTCCTCTTTCTCGTGCCAAAGAGTTCCGGCGGCTGGAGAGGGATTCTGGATCTCAAAGCCTTGAACAAATTCATCAAATGCCATCAATTCAAGATGCAGTCCCTCAAATCGATATTGGAGTGCGTTCGTCAAGGGGACTTCATGACTTCAATCGATCTCAAAGAGGCCTATTTGCACATTCCGATTCGGCCGTCTCATCATTTCCTGAGGTTCACGTATTCCAACCGCCATTTCCAGTACTGGGCCATGCCATTTGGACTGTAATCGGCCCCCAGGACTTTCACAAAATGGTTGGCTACGGTAGCCGCCCCTCTCAGATTGCTTCCAATCAGGGTAATGTGCTATCTGGATGACAGACTAGTTTTGTCCTCCACAAGGGACCTGGTTGTAGTCAATCTCCAGACCATGATCCAGGTCTTGCAACAACATGGGTTCTCTCTGAACTTGGACAAGAGCCAGCTCCTGCCTACCACCCACATCCTTCACCTTGGAGCGGTGATAGACTCGATCAGCGGCCATGTGTTTCTGTCTCCCAACCGGATCCTCAGTATTCGATCACTGGTGACTCAGGTCTTAACACTGAGACCGGTTCCTCTACTTATGTTGTCCCAATTGCTAGGAAAGCTGATATCTTGCATCTCAATTGTACTGTGGGCCCATCTCCATGCCCGTTCTCTACAGTGGTACCTTCTACCATACCAGAGATCTTGCCGTGCCAGTTCCAACACCAGGGTGGTTCTTCTGGCAACAGTCCATTTGTCCCTCCGATGGTGGGTGTCGCCGGCCATATGGAAGGGCTGCTGTTTTCAGGAACCCTCGCAGGTCACCATCATGACAGACGCGAGCATGTTCAGTTGGGGCGCCCACCTGCGGTCGGAGGTTGTGCAGGGCCAGTGGTCTTCGCGGGAGTTGGTACACAACATAAATCGGCTGGAGCTGTGGGTGGTCCATCTCGCCCTACATCATTTTCAGGCAGCTGTGAAAGGCCAACATGTGCTTGTCCTTACGGACAATGTCACAATGAAAGCACATGTGAACAGAGAAGGGGGGACTCGCTCCAGGCCCCTCATGGCTGAGGCAATGAGGATGCTGCATTGGGTGGAGAAGCACGTACTGTCTCTGAAGGCAGAGCACATTTCTGGGGTGGCCAACATCTGGGCGGATTGGCTCAGCAGAACCCAAATAGATCAGGCAGAATGGCGCCTTCATCCATCGCTGTTCCAGGAGTTGTGGAGGTTTGGGCCCCCAGCGGTCGACCTCTTCGCTCATCCGCAGAACGCACAACTGCCCCGGTTCTTTTCCCAGTTTCCCTGTCTGGAAGCCGAAGGTTGCGATGCACTCCAAAACGAGTGGCCCCCAGGGTTGCTCTACGCCTTTCCCCCTCTGCCGCTCATCCCACAAGTGATTCGCAAGATGTTGGCAGAGAAAGCGGATCTACTCCTAGTCGCCCCCAACTGGCTGCGTCGACCCTGGTACACAGACCTATTGAACTTATTGGTGGAAGGCCCCTGGTGAATTCCCAGGGACAGGATCTCTCTCAGGGGGTCATACTGCATCCAGAACCCCAGTGGTTGCAGTTGACTGTCTGGCGCTTGAGAGGATCCTCTTGAGGAAGGACAATGTCTCAGCACGGGTCATTCACACCATGCAATCTGCCAGACGTTCCTCTACTAACCGTATTTACGATGGCACCTGGTGTTTGTTTTGCTCCTGGTGTTCAAGACACATCATGACCCTACGTCGGCTTCTGTCTTCAACGTCCTTGAGTATTTACAGGATGGTCTAGACATAGGTCTCGCACCCAACACTCTGAAACAACAAGTGGCTGCATTACACACGGTCTTAGGTATGGACAAGGATCGCCCATTGACTCAACATCCTCGGATAAGGACCTTTTTGAGAGGGGCATCCAATCTTAGGCCGCCTACAGTCCATCGATATCCCACCTAGGACCTTTTGCTTGTGCTTAACGCTCTGATGTCTCCTCCATTTGAGCCATTGGCTTCAGTTACGCTTAAGTTCCTGACATTCAAGGTCGCTTTCCTTGTTGCAGTCACTTCAGCCAAGAGAGTCTCTGAGCTTGCTGTGTTGTCAGTGCAAGAAGATCTCTGTATCTTCCACCCTAAGAGGGTGGTACTGCGGATGGACCCCTCCTTCCTGTCCAAGGTAAACACCTCTTTTCACCGGCCCCAAGAGCTGGTCCTGCCAGATTTTTGCCCGGACCCTAGCCGTCATCTGGAACAACAATGGCATACCTTGGACGTGAGGAGGGCCCTCCACAGTTACATTAAACGGACATCATCATTCCGCAAGTCAGAGGCCTTATTCCTGTCCTTTAATCCATCTACATTGGGCAGGAAGGTTTCATCGTCCACCATTGGCCGTTGGCTCAAAGCATGCATCATGATGGCTTATACGGTACAGAAGAAACCTCTACTGGGGAGGATCTTACCACACTCCATGAGAAGTGTGGCCACTTCCGCCGCTTGGGCTACCCAGGCGTCCATCACGGACATATGCAGAGCTGCTACATGGACCTCTTTGACACCGTTTATTAGACATTATAAAATTGACTCCTTTGCCTCGGTTGAGGCATCCTTTGGACGGTGGGTGCTGCAGTCGGTTCTTTCTACTTCTTCCACCCGGGACCGTGCAGCCGCCCTCCCGTCATCTGACTAGCTTGGGTATATCCCAGCATTTGGATTCTCCAAGCAGCGTGCTGGAGAACAGACATTGACTTACTTGAACGTCCTTCTCGGCGCGCTGATGGGGAATCCAACCCACCCTTTTCGGCTGCAGTCTATTGTGCCGGGTGGTTCCTTCCCTTATTGCACATGTTTTGCAGCACCACCATCTCTTTTCCTTCGTGAACAAACTGGGACTCAGCCGAGCGAGGGAGGAGTGGCCAAGGAACTTTCTTAAAGAAACGTTCACCCAGTCTAGCGAACAAGATGAGGAATAACCCAGCATTTGGATTCTCCATCAGCACGCTGAGAAGGTAAGTCAACGTCCGTTTTGGCACGCAACAGCAAAAAAGTTAGCCATCACTGGTCTACACCAATATCCCCCCTTTTCTTGTTTCTATCACTTATTCTAGCTTTTGATCATATCAGCCTTTATTAACAAAAACCTTTCCCTTTCTTTCTTATCTAACTTCTAATTATGTCACCTACTTAAAAAAGAAAAAAAGGAAAAGGAAGAAGAGAGCAAGAGAAAAGAAAAAGTAACTCAGAAGAACAACAAAAGAATGTCCCTCTATCATCCCTTGGCTGCTTCAGTACTTCCTTTGCTACGCTTTACAAGAAAAATAGGAAAAAAGAAGAGTAAATCAAAACAACAATATAAAAATAAAAAGAATATCATCTATTCATCGTCCCTTGTCTGCCTCAGAATTTTAATTGCTCTGCTTTTTTTTATTTGCCTCCCAAATTCCTCTCTTAAATCTACTTCTTGGATGTTTAATCTAGGTATTCTTCCCACCTCTACCCTCTTCCACTGCCTAATTTCTAACATTTCTACCCAGGCCCCTATCTTGCTTTCAAACCCCCTCTTCCTTCCCCCGTCTAATATCTTCTCCTCTTTGTTTTCCACCCTCTTCGTTTCTTCTGTTGACTCCTCCTTTTCCTGGGCCTCTTGGTCTTTACTCATCTTCTCTTGTATGATATTCCCCATTCTTTCCATAATCTCCTTAAATTCTTTCTCCATATTGTTTTTTAAATTTTGAAAAAGCAAATCCATCTCTTGTACAATTCCATTCATCTCTTCTCTATTAGGTATCTTATTTTGTTTTTAAAAATTCAATTTTTACCCAACAGTCCAAGAAGCTATTTATTCAATCTTTAAGTTACTAGTTGTCAGATGTGTTCAAAACTCAAGAAAGAAAAACCCCAACTCCACGTTTACACATAAAGATACTTTTACTGAGCATGAACTGAATGCAATGAAAGAAAAGGAAGAACTGAGGCAATAGGTGCGAAAATTACATATTGAAAGCATTCCCAAATCCCTTCCCCCAGTGGCTCCAGCTGAATGTCCAATCTCCAACTCTCCAAGGTGTCATGTGAGGGCATCTTCAGATGGTGTCATCTATCTGGTATGCCAGGACAGTTGACCTTGACTGGCTATCAGCACTCCCTTCAGCTGCGCCAAGGAGATATTCTTCCCTTTCACAAGACATCTCCACCAGCTCTCTTCCCCCCTCCCAAATACCTAAACCTCCCCCCTCCCATTACTATGGCAGCTGATAGCAAGCAAGCATCATAGTGGTTGACATTTGGCCCTCCTGCAGAAGAGATGTTAGTCCTAGAAAAAGACAAAATGAAATAGACAGGGTAGATACTTTCCAGCTTAGCAAAAGCCAGAAAATACATATAAAATACAACAATTAAGGCTTATTATTTAGAGTGAAATAACTGTAAAAGTTTAGGAGCTCTGACATCTCGCTCATTCACCCATTCAGTTTGAGAGGAAGAGAAATGTTTCCAGGCCACCAAATACTGTACTCTTCCCCTATGTTTCCTAGGATCGAGGATCTCTGACCTTGAAATGTTGCTCTCCTTCAGTGAGGAGGGGAACTGGGGTGTGTGTGTGGTCCAGACGAATCGAGAAGGTATGTTCAGGTTTCAGCAAACTAACATGGAACACTGGGTGGATTCTCTGGAGAGTTTTTGGTAGTTCTAACTGTACCGTGACTGGGTTCACAATTTGTAAATAAGAAAAGGACCCACTTATTTAGGTCCAAGTTTTTTCGACTTTTGGGTAGTTTGAAGGTACTTGGTGGAGAGGAAAACCCTATACCCCACTTGTTAGTCCTTTGGCATAGTTCTTTTCTTATCAGCCTGTTTCTTATGGGCTCAATGAGCCTTGTCTAACACCTTACGAGTTATGGGCCAGGTAACCTGCTCGATCCAGTCCACCAAGAAAGGTATTTGTGGTTTTTCCTGTGGTAGTTCTGGGCTGGGCACAAAGTCCTGACCCGACACCACCTTGAATGGACTAAAACCAGTAATACTGTGTATGGAGTTATTATAGGTGACCTCTGCAAATGGCAGTAAGTCTGCCCAGTTATCTTGCTGGTAATTTATATAGTTCCTGAGGTATTGTTCCAATACCAAGTTAGCCCTTTCACAAGCCCCATTTGTCTGAGGATGGTGGGCGGAGCTTAGCCCTTGGGCAGAGCCTAGCAACCTCAGGAACTCCCTCCAGAAGTGGGAGGTGAACTGAACCCCTCTGTCCGAAATTATTCATTCCGGAACACCATGTAACTATACACATGATGAATGAACAGTTTAGGCAACATTTTTGCTGAGGGAATCTTGGGACATGGTGCAAAGTGCACCTGTTTGGAGAACAAGTCCATAATTACCCAAATGACTGTATTTCTTTTCAGTAATTCAACAATAAAGTCCATGGATATTTTCTTCCAAGGAGCTCCAGGTCTGGCAACGTTCTAGAGTAACCCAGGTGGCTTCCCAGGTGGTCTCTTTGCTGAAGCACATGCAGGGCAGCTAGCAACGTATGTCTATGTGTCCTTCTTTAGGAAGGGCCCCCAGAATTGTCATTTAACTAAATGTAATGTCTTCACGGACCCAAAATGCCTGGCTACTTTTGCATCGTGGGATTGTTGTAACACTGCCCCTCTCAGGCTGGCCATGATGTACAACTTGGACCCCACCCATGCAAGACCATCACAAAGAGTGCACTTGTTGGAATGGGATATGAACCACATCAGTTTTTAGTGCTTCCCTTAACTGCTCGCGTAAATCAGTGGATAGGTTCAGGTCCCCTTTTGCCTGGGCTCTAGTGATGACGGGTAGCCAGCTGCTTCAAAGGGATAACCAGGCGGATTACTTCCGGCCGTGCGCTATTGTATTGAGGTAATCTCAAGAGACCATCTGCCATAAAATTCTTCCAGGGAGGTAACGCAGAGAGAAATTAAAGCGATTAAAGTATTGTGCCCAACGGACTTGTTTGGGTGACAACTTCCGAGACGTTTTTAGAGCTTCTAAGTTTTTATTGTCTGTCCACACCTCAAAACGGTGTTTCACGCCTTCGAGGAAGTGCCTCCAAATTAACAGGGCCCAGAGGACCGTAAAAGCCTCCTTCTCCCAAAGTGCTCATCTCCTTTCGGTTGCAGATAACTTCCAGGAGTTGTAGGCCCAGGATTGTAAAGTTCCCTCAGCATTGGCTTGGAGTAGCACTGCCCCCATGGCCACATCACTGGCGTCTGCGTGGACTATGAAAGGGGCCTCCATGTCGGGGTGTTTAAGGACAGGGTTGGCAGCAAACAGTTGTTTCAGTTTTTCAAAAGTGGCCTGGCACTCCATGGTCCACACAAGTGGCCGGCTAGGCTTTGGCTTAGAATCTCCCTTTGTTTTTCGGAAGTAGGTAATTGGTAATGCAATTTGGGCAAATGAGAGGATGAACTGTCAATAAAAGTTGGCAAAACCCAAGAAGCTTTGCAACTGCTTGCAGGTGCATGGAGGTACCCACTCCAGGACCGCCCGGACTTTCTTAGAATCCATTTCTATCCCCTCATTTGATATACAGTAACACAAATAGTCAATCTTACTCTGATGGAATTCGCACTTTGACAGTTTAGCATACAGCTCAGCCGCTCTGAGTTTTTTCAGGACTGACTGCACTTGTTTCACGTGTTTGTCCATGGTCTCTGTGTAGATAAGAATGTCATCTAGGTAGACCGGCCCCCTTGTAAAGATGCTTGTGTAGTACCTCATTAATCAATTACATGAACACGGCCTGGGCCCCCTGTAGTCCAAAAGGGAGCACTCTAAACTGGTAACCAGAGGGCAATTGAAGGCAGTTTTCCATTCGTCTCCTTTAATTTGAACTCTGTAGTAAGCCTCTCTCAAGTTCAAGTTGGTGAAAATCTTCCCCTTGGCCAGGTGAGCTAACTTGTTTTTCATAAGGGGCAGTAGGTAAACATTCTTTATGCAAATGGCATTAAGGTTTTTGAAGTCCACACATAGGGGAAAAGAGCCATCCTTTCTCTTCCAAAACAGCACCGGGGTGGCCACTCATGGCCGATCTGGTTGGATGAAGCCCCATTTTAAGTTTTTATCAATAAAGTTCCACAGCTCCTCTAGCTCACAAGGGGTCATAGAATAGATGGTTTAGGGAGCTTCACCCTGGGAGGATCTCTATGATGCAGTCTGTGGGCCAATGGAGTGGGAGCACATCTAAAGCCCTCTCTCTGAAAACCTCCCTGAGGTCCCAATATTCCTTAGGATTTTTTTTGCGGTTTTGGCCATGCAGAAAGGTTTTCCCCCTTCTTTTCCCTGCTGGGTGGAGTGGATGCATAACCAGCCCTTCCTCCAATTCACCTGCAGGTTCCATTTTCAGAGCCAGGGCAGTCCAAGCAAGAGGGGTCTTTCCATACCAGGGGCTACGATAAGAGTGGAAAGATCTGTTCGTGACTCTAAGAGACTCTGTGTCAAGTTTTACATTACTCTGCATTTTGAACAAATTATGTAGCAGCTTGCCAAATGAGAAAAGGTGTGCGATAACTATTCCTTTGAAAAACTGTTTGGACAAACCTTGCTGACTGTGACAGTCTTAGATAGTCATCGGCTGTCCACGCTTTGTGGTGGCCATCTCTAGGCTGCCTCTTCATTCCTGCTGTGGCTGAGAGGGAAAGTAAACCCTGGGTCTGACAGGAGAGCTGCGACTCTCTTCGACCTCTCAGGATGCTCCTCTTTGCTTCACTGCTCCTACAGAGCAGCTTAGGCTCCTCTTGGAGCTCATAAACAAGAGAAGTTAGTGCAGGGAACGAGGAGACCCTTTCCCTGTGTCTGTCTTGCGGCGAAGTCAAAACCAGAAGTGTCTCCTAATAGCATCTCAAGTATTGCTCCACCATTGTGTTAACTTGTTCTGACACCCCATTCGTGCTTGGATGAAAAGCCGAACTAAGCCCCTGTGATGACCCAATGACTCTTACAAACTCCCTCCAGAATTTACCAGTAAATTGGACCCCCCTGTCTGAGATGATCCTATGTAGGATTCAGTGCAACCTATATATCTGCCTTATAAACAATTTGGCTAGCCTCTTCGCAGTGGCACAGCTCTTTACATAGTCCTCTACATCCTTGTTCATTTTTGGCCACCAGAACTGTCTTCTGGCCAAATGCAGCATCTTTAAATAGCTGAAATGTCTGGCAAATTTTGAACCATGGCTTTTCTGGAGTATTTGAAGTCACAGCTTGTTGAGCATGTATATTTTGGATCCTTTCCAGGACAGACCATCTCTGATGGTTAGTGCCTCTCTGTTGTCATTATACCAGGAGTCGGTCAGTAGATTATCCTTGAGCTTTTGGGTCATTGCTCCCCCATTGGCTGTTTGTTGTTGGGAATTATGGTGTGGATTACTTCCTCTTGCTTACTGTTGAATTGAGGTTTTCTGGATAAAGCATCCACCAACAGGTTCCCCTCTCCCCATGGCAGAGATGGGATTCAGCCGGTTCAGACCAGTTCAGGTGAACTGGTTGTTAAGATTTTGTGCAGTTCAGAGACCTGGCTGATTGCACACTGGCTGGCCCCACCCACCCCACCCTCCCAGTCACTCCTTATCTTGCCTCGCCTGCCTTGGCCGGTGCC
>JANHZT010641458.1:0-12259 GCA_032468215.1 Stegonotus admiraltiensis | reverse complement strand
CCCACCCACCCCAGTTTCTTAACTGACTTACAGTGCTGGCACACTTTGTCATGGTGCACTAAATTTTCATTTCTATTTAGTTCAAGACATGGATAGTAACAGTGCTAGGTCAGAGTTCTGGTCTTTGAAATTCAGTGTGATGGAAGTTCAGTGTAAAATAGATCCTTCAACAGTTCAAAGAAGGGGAGTCAATAATTACTTTGTCAGTGCTCTTTGCCTGAGTTTGCTCAGTTTGCTTGTTGTCTTACTGAAACCAGGATTATCCTGGAGCTGGGCATACAGATCAGACCAGCTGGGCATGCCCAATTCAGTCAAGTTGTTTTAAGGACCCAGGAAATGCCCTAGGCTAGGGCATCTAAGAAAACAGTGTATTGGAAAGGTTTGGATCAGCATATCTAAAGCTCACCTTCTGTAAATCCAACTCTGTGAAAGACTCCAATGGAACTGGCAAAGATGGGGGTGTTCAATGCGCCAATGATAAAACAGTGTCACTTGATGGCTCCCCAAAAGTGTGCCTGTCCTATGGAACTGCGTCCCCCTCCCAATTATGGACAGTGTTTACCTTGCTGGCCCTTTGCAAGCCATAAAACCATTTCCCCCCAGCCATTTGGCTTAGGATATAGAATAGCTGCTCTAATAGAGATGTATGCCAATTGTGATTTTACTGAGTCTCAATAGAGTTTTACTATAGTTTATAGTTAACATAAATATTAAGTATATAGTTATACTGTAGTTATAAATATAGTTTATTTTGGTTTACTGGATAACCAACTGTTCATTAATATAAGAGCACAAACAAAAAAGTAGCTTGAGAACTCCTATATTTTTATGTGTTCAATTCTAAATGGATATGTGATGCATGAATAACATCTTGGTAACATGGACTGTTTCTAGGGAATGACTAATATTTACTTGATTTCATTGTTGCTAATGTTCACTGGGCCATCACCTTGCTGAGAAAGAAACATTCAAATTCATTTTCAGCAGGAGCTATCATGAAATTGTTGTAGACCCCTATTGTCATATAGCCTGCCCATCCTCATTATTGAATATATCCATGGACTCATAATATTCTGAACTTCAGATCATGTTGAAGCAATACCTAAAAGTACCTCTGGATTTCTATATAAAATGTTTTAAGGTCTCCATTGCTGCATGTGTGTCATCAATGTTTTGAATTTTCACATGTGAGAAGAAGGCTTTCTGGAGAAGGTTAAAACTAGTTTAATGAAAATTAAGAAAATGCTTGTATTGTTTAACTTAATAAGGTAAAGGTTCCCCTCGCACATATGTGCTAGTTGTTCCTGACTCTAGGGGGCGGTGCCCATCTCAGTTTCAAAGCCGAAGAGCCAGCGCTGTCTGAAGACGTCTCCATGGTCATGTGGCCGGCACAACTAAACGCCAAAGGCACACGGAACACTGTTACCTTCCCACTCCTTAGTTTTTGACTTGCATTTTTTTAATGTGCTTTCAAACTGCTAGGTTGGCAGAAGCTGGGACAAGTAATGGAAGCTCACCCCGTTACATGGCACTAGGGATTCAAACCACTGAACTGCTGACCTTTCGATCGACAACCTCAGTGTCTTAGTCACTGAGCCACCGTGTCCCTTTGTTTAACTTAATAGATTGTTAATATATTTTTTGCTGTTTTCATTGGGCCTTCCTAGCATCCTAGAGTGCTTGGTATCTTAATAAACATGCAAAATTATTCTAAATGGGTCCAGAAATTACCCGTGATTAGTGTTTAGGAACATTACTGTCCTTGTACACCTGCAATTTGGGTATTGGCATTGTTTGTTTTTGGATGAGCTATACAGTGAAATTTCAATTCTTTACAAAGTAAAATTATTTAAAATGATTATGCTCTTTATTTACCACGCTAAAAGAAAGCTTTTAAATATATTACTCTGAATGCCACACATACCAGTCTGAGAAATGTTTCATGCACTACATAATGTATCAGTGAGCACAAAGATAATATTTTTGGCATTCCACATTTCCCTACCTTTCCTGATCTACTTTTAAAAAACTGTTTTAGTTAGAAATGAATTATATGGAAAGCTGACATGTTGAGAAGCAAAGTACAAGTTTTATTTACAAGAATATTGCTAAAGTAATAGCAGGCCAGTGTTTCATTTGAAAGGAGAAAGATAATTGATGTATGGGCACAAAACATTTGGTGGGGGGTGAGGGGTCAAAATGAAACTTCACTATCTTGTTTTTTGAATGTTTTGTAACTGTGAATAGGTATCATTTCCCAGCCTAATAGTTATTTTGTGATAGTGCCCACAATGTGCTTTCAGAATTTCAAATGTATCGACTTGTTTTTAGCATTATAAAAACATGGACTCTCTCCATATTTCTGACTGGTAATGTCAGAAGTCAGGTTTTGAAAATATGATATTGGTTCAGGAGTATTGATTTATCCTAACCTCCAGACAATTTTCCTATCTTGTCAAATAACCCTTGTGTGCACTCAAAATCATCAATGAAGGAGATGCTTGAGGACATGTTTCTTCTTGAAACAAAGAAGAATGTCCATCACAACTACAGGTTAAGGTGCATAATGTACTCATATCAAAACCCAGTAGAATTTCCTTTTGCAAAGATTATGCTAATGTGCTTCTACCCAAAGTAATGCATCCTTTAAAAAAGGTGTAAACCAGGGATGCTATTCAGCAGGTTCTGACAGGTTCTGGGGAACCAGTAGTGGAAATTTTGAGTATTTTGGAGAACTGGCAAATACGACCTCTGGCTGGCCCCAGAGTGGGGTGGGAATGGAGACTTTGCAATATCCTTCCCCCAGGAGTGGGGAGGGAATGGGGATTTTGTAGTATCCTTCCCCTGGAGTGGGGTGGGAATGGAGGTTTTGCAATATCCTTCCCCTGCCAGGCCCACCAAGCCATGCCTACAGAACCGGTAGTAGAAAAAAAATTGAATTCCACCACTGGGGTAAACATCTTTCTTGAAGCAAAAACACCGGTAGGGTTAAAACAAAAAAGTAGAAAAATATTGTTTTATTGTTTGCCATTTTCCAAAATTTTATTGCTGGTGATTTTGGATGCAGGTACTTAAAAGGCAGATGGTAAGCTAGAGCTATAGGAAAAGAAAGGAAAACTAGTCAAGGATTAATGAAGGAAAATACAGTTTATCCTACTTATATCTTCCATGGCAATTTACAGAAAAATGAATCCTTTACATTGCTTGCTTAGAATCAGACCACTGAACAATAACAGTTTATTTCTATATCTGTAGTTTTACAAAAATCCGATGCAAATCATTTTTTATAAGAAAATCAATTTTAAAAATCAATTCTCTGTCTGGAAAAATCGCTTCACTTTCCTTAATATGAATATTTGTTTTACTATATGATAATAGAGTTAAGGAACAAAGAGTTGCATTAGAAGCATAAAGTGTCTCCCATATTATATACTTTGGCATTCAACCTTATGTTTGCAAATATGACATAGCTGCCATATTTCTTCCACTATAAATAAGAATATTTACTCCATAAATTTCAAATGCCAATCATCAGTTTATTACTTGGTTTTTTCAGGATTATACTACAGCTGATTATACTACAGCTGACAGCATTCCGAGTAACTACTCTAAAGTAGGCAGGTCCCTCAAAGAACATGTTTATTGGATGCATCATATTGGCACTGCCAGTGAAAACCAACTCTAAATGTTTCCCGCGGTTGCCATAAAATTAAAAGAGTGAAAGTTTCCCTCCCCAGGTGTCACAGATCACATTGTCCAATCAAAGCAGGTGGTGGGCTCCCTAGATCACTTCTGCCCCTCTTCCAACTGTTGGGATGACCTTGGTTCCCACGGGAGAGCTCTTTATTTTGTCTGCAAGATGGTCTTGCTCTTTCCCTCTCGTCCTCCACCCATAGTGCATGGCAACTGTGAAGCAGCACAAGATCCTTGGTTGCGTAGCAGACTAAAGTACTGTTAAGTAACACCAGCTGCCTGCAATTACTGCAGATTCAAATCTCACCAGGCTCAAGGTTGACTCAGCCTTCCATCCTTTCGAGGTAGGTAAAATGAGGACCCAGATTGTGGGGGCAATAAGTTGACTTTGTATAAAATAGAACACCGCTTGGGGGGGGGAAGCCCTAATAAGCAGGCATATACAAAAGTATGAAGGCTATTGTTTAACGCACTGTAAGCCGCCCTAAGTCTCCGGAGAAGGGGGGAATATAAATCGAACCAATAAATAAACAAACAAACAAATTAATTAATTAATTAATAAGATGGCTTCAGCCAGGTTCAGTTCAGAGTTGACAACAGTGTTTCAAAGAATTTATATACTTTGCAGACAGCTGGTCATTTGCATTCTTTTAGAGAGTCATTGAGGCCACTTGGAGGTTTTTCTCGGGGTCACCTGAGTAGTGCAAATGGATGTGGAGCATTCTTGAAACTGCTGAAAGGACTGTTGTGGAGCTATTATTTCTGCAGGATATTTTCTGCCCTGTGTCCCTTCACTGTTGAACACTGGTGCAGGCTTTTGGAAATGAATCTGTGTTGTCTGCATCTCAAACTGTAGCACAAATGGTTCCTATAGTCTGCAATATTTCTGGAAATCTGTTCATACTTCTGTATCATTCAAAGGGTATTCATCTCAAAGTGCCTAGCTAAATGTCTGTGGAGATTCTCAGTCATCCAGGTTATGACTGTTCAAAAGGGGCAACTGGATTTTCTTGTTTTTCTTTGAAGACATTTTACTTCTTATCAAAGAAGCTTTCTCTTACCTCTTGAAAAAGTACCTTTGGGACAACCGTGACCTGGATGACTGAGAATCTCCATAGAATCTCCACTTAAATAGAGAACTTACCTCATTCAGTTTTATCCATTTGGGAAGTATGAACAACTTCAGAACAATGAGAAAACAAACATACAAATAAAATGTTATGAAAACCAAAAGCAGCAGCATCCATCTTCAACACTAAAGTTACCCAAAACAGCATTGGTTATACTAGTCAATGATCTTTGATGAGAGAGGGATGGGGGTAGCACAACCACCTTCACTCTCTTGATCTTTCAGGGTTTTCGATAGCATTAAAAATGCTATCCTTTTGGGTCAGCTAAGAGGGGTAAGAAGGGTAAGAGGGGTTGGGCAGCACAATTTTTCACTGATTTGGCTAATTTTTCCAAGGCTGGTCCCAGTCAGTGTTGATAAGGAGTGAGGGGTAGCCTTCAGCCTTTATTTTGTGGTGTGCTGCAGGTCTAGGTACTCTCCCCACTCCTTGTCATTTAAATGAAACTGCTGGGTGAGATCTGCTGTCACCATACGTTGAGGTATCTGCAGTATACCAACAATACTCAACTCTATATTTCCATTCCTGATGACCCAAGTGATGCCATGGCTGCCCTCTCACAATGCCTGGAAGCTGTTGGGGCCTGGATGGGGGACAATAGGTTTCCACTGAACCCTGGCAAGACTGAATGGCTTTAGGTACACTGGGCCCCAAGATCCAGGAGTTTTGTCATCTTTGACTCTGGATGGGGTGGAACTACCCCGGACAGATCTGGTTTGCGACTTGGGGGTTCTTCTGGACTTGTGACTCCTGCTCAAAGAACAGGTGGCAGTCACAGCTAGGATAGCCTTTGTACAACTTCTGGTTGCATGCCAGTTTCCTGGATCAGGAATCCCTGTGCTCAGTCATTCAGGCCCTAGTCATCTCATGGTTGGACTATTGTAATGCAAGGGGGAAGCATTAGAGTGGAGTTGATTGATCAAGTAACAACAGAACTCTCCTCCTCTCCAACCTGCTCCTACCCTCCCCATCTGTATTTGGATTTTAGTTATTGGTATGAACTTATTTGTGTGTGTGTGTGTGTGTGTGTGTGCGTGCGCACAGATAGATGATATAGATATAGATATACCTATACCTATAGAAATACATATACATATGAATGTAAACTGCCTAGAATTACGCTGTGGTAAAATGGGATGCCAATACATTTTAATAAATAAATAAACAAACAAACAAACAAATACAAACAAACAAATAAATAACTCTCAGAAACAACCCTCCCCCCCCCAATGTGAAATAAATTCTTAAACGTCATGATTAAGTAGCAAAGCCAGAAGAAAACATTTGAGAAGTTGCTAGGTAATTTTTAACACAGAAATTATTTCTTTTAAAGGATGAGCTTTTGAAAGCTTATTGTAGAACCTCGGGAATTAAGAACTTTCAAGGTCAGATTCTAAATCTCTAGTAATTGCCATAAGTCAATGCTGGGATAAGCATTTCTCTTTGTGGTCCTGAACTGGACAGTTCCAGATTTGCTTCCATCATGTGTTCATTTTGACTCTTCATACTTGAGGAGCCAGCAAATTTGCTGATCAAGGGCTGCCTATAAAAGTGTGACAGTGACATTTGTTCTTCTGATACAGAAAAATCCATTTAATGTCCTTGCCAGGTTATCAGAGGTATACAAATCATATGACTGGTTTATTGCAATAGTAATATAGTTCCACGGTTGACATATGGTGTTATATATTAATGGGGACTGTCATTTAAGTTGTTTTAAAGGAATTTTAAAAACTCAATAGAATTATTTTTAAAACTCAAGGAAACAATGTGTCTGAAAGGTTTCCAAGGAAACTGAGATGGAATTCTGAATACTTCTTGTAAAAATGTAATGGCCAAGATCAATGACACCCTTTTATAGAATCAAGGGTTATTTTTCCTCTTACCTTCTTGGTTTGAAAAACCAGCAGCAAAAATCCCAACTAATTATTTGGAGAAGGAAGTGTCATTTAAGATGAATAATCTTTGTTCTTTTATTGGGTTAGGTTAAAATTCTTTCCTTCTTTCCTTCCTTCCTTCCTGCCTATCTATCTATCTATCATCTATCTATCTATCTATCTATCTATCTATCTATCTATCTATCTATCTATCTATCTATCAATCATCTGTCTGGTTATGTCCATGTGGTTAATTGGAACTGTAACTGATGTGCTGTTATGTTGCTGCGTGTGAGGATTGTAGGCAGGCATTAATTTATGTGATTTTGAAGAAGTTACTGGGTAGTGAGTGTGATTTCTACTTATTCCTTTTTTTCAGGCAAAAACTCAAAAAGTCACCCAGTTTTGTGCTGCTGTTTGTACAATATATCACACCATTAATAAAGTCTTGATATTCATTTACTCATCACTTCTTATAATATTATATTTATTTTATTACATATCCTTCAATATTTTAGGGCTTATTATACTTAATTGTTTTTCATATGTGTGTTTGTGTAACAGTTTTACTATTGAGTATTTTATTATATCTTGCCCCATAGCCATAACAAACTGATTTGATCTGAAATATAATGCAAAAGCAGAACAATCTTTATTTTTAAGGATTAGGTAGAAGAATGTCATATATACCACAAGAAGGAGTGAAAAATACTCATAGAGAACTCATAGTTCATGATGATTGTTCAAAATTACTGTCTACTTTAATTCAAATTCAAATTCTGGAATCTATCACCAGCAAAACATATTGATTGGGTTTTTGAGAATGCTGACAAAGATTCTCCACAATTTGATATTATGACTAACCTTTTCCAGAAAGAATATTGAATGAGTTTTCAGGTTTTAGGGTAAATAATATATCTAAGGAATTCCAGGAAATCAAAATAAACATTGATTCAATAATCTGCATCAGCTGGATTGTGCCTCTTTGGGCATCATGCATACATGTTTGAGAAAAAGGATGCACGAGAAACTGGGTTATTAATGAGTAATTAAACAGAGATTAAAAAACTATTAACCCAATCACAGAGAGTTTTCTGGGGGAGAAGGGGACTGGCTGGCTGCCTGATGAAGAGGAGATCGCCACATTGGAAAAGATATGATGTTTACAAGTCATCTGAAGTTATCATGATGATGAAACAGGCAGAGCAGGACTTAATAGATTAATCCATTTCTGCTTGGCAGGTTATAATAGGGTGTAAATTTGGCTCATTATACAAAGGTTGTTTTAGATAGGGAGAATCTGAAACACCTGGATATGATTAAGAGCAGGGCTGGGCTGAGGTGGGAGATGATGGAAGCCCCTTATTGCTGCAAAATTATTAGATACGGTTCTGTATGAAATTATTAGATTTTATACCATTTCCAATGAGGGAGGGACAATTTTTATTTCCATTTCTGAACTGGGGAGTAGCAGATTGACCCACTAAAACAGAATAAGTGGTGCTACGTCAGCTGTCTCCTACCCTCACCATCAAATTTGTATGTTACTGGCATTCCTATTCTCCATGATGATAGGAAGGGATCTTTCTGCCACTTAAAAGTTTAACATGTTTTGCATTTTAGGAGGAAAATTTATGAGCCATGGTGGTGCAGTCGTTAGAGTGCAGTACTGCAGGCTACTTTTGCTGACTGCTGGCTGCCTGCAATTTGGCAGTTCAAATCTCACAAGGCTCAAGGTTGACTCTGCTTTCCATCCTTCTGAGGTGGGTAAAATGAGGACCCAATTTGTTGGGGGCAATAGGCTGACTCTGTAAAACCGCTTAGAGAGGGCTGTAAAGCACTGTAAAGTGGTATATAAGTCTGAGTGCTATTGCTATTGCTAAAATGCCAGGTTCCTCCTGAGTCTTGAAGGGCAGAAATCATATTGACACCATTTCCTGTCCTTCAAGAATCAGGAGGAACTGTCTGTTATGAATTCTGATGGATGCCTTACAACCTGTCTGGCTTAGTCTAGCTTGGGGCTGCTGGGTGATGCTTCAGGGAGGGAAGCTAGGCATTCAGGCTGCATGGTGAAGCAGAATTGCTGGAGAAGACTGCCTAGCCCCAGGGTTCTTGCACTGATCTCTTGCCTGCACAGATTGCCTTCTGAGACTTGGATGCCTCCCTGAAAAGCAAGCATTGTCCATTGTAATCTTGTGGTGATGCTATGTGCTTGTAGAAGAGAAACTCTGCTAACTTTTGCTATTGCCCAAATGACATGTCAATTTCCCCATAAAGTTTAAGTTCATATTTGACTGAAGATTTTCTTGAATATCTTCTTAAATTGACTTCTGCCAAGCCTTACTGATGATGTTGATGGTGTGTGTTATCCATTCAGTTGTGTCTGACTCTTGGCAATTTTATGGGCCACATTCTCTGATCTTGCACTGCTTCTTTGAGCTGTTCTATGCTCTGTCCCAAAGGTGCTTTTTAAAGAGGCAACTGGACTTTCTGGGTTTTTTCTTTGAAGGCATTTCTCTTCTCATCCAAGAAGCTTCTTCTTCAGCTTGGATGAGAAGTGAAATGACTTCAAAGAAAAAAAAACAGAAAATCCAGTTGCCTCTTGAAAAAGCACCTTTGGAACAATCATGACCTGGATGATTAAGAATCTCCATAGACATTCTATGCTCTTTGATGATGTCACTGTGGCCTAGTTTTCTTTTACCTTCCAAACATCATTGCTTTTTCTGGTGAATTCCCCATGACATGGTCAAAATAAGTGAGATGTAGTTTTGTAATTTTTCCTTCCAGTGAATGTCTGGTGTTATGCATTCCAGTACTTGCTTATTAGTCATCTTTTCTCTCCAAGTAATACCCAGGAGCCTACACCAGTACCACGGCTCAAATGAGTAGATTTTCTTGTCTTGCTTTTTTAAGCTCCAACTTTCACAGCCATAGGTATCTACAGGGAACATGATAGACTGAATTAACCTACATTTGGTTTCCAGGCTCATGTCCTAGCTTTTCCCTATTCGGCTCATGTTTCTCATTGCTGTGTGACCTAGAGTGTAATATTGGGTTAGAATAATAATCTTTACTAACTTGTTAAGACTATGATTGTTCTCGTCTCATAAACATTCCTCTGGTTATTATTTCTTAGATTATCACAGATTGCTTTTATGAATTATTGTTTCCATTATGTCTTTGTGAAATGACTGAATAATCATGAATCAGTTACCTATGAGTCCATCTGTACTGATTAGAGGTCTAATTTTATTAAACATGTTTTATTGGCTTTGTTTTGCAATGGCTAAGTAAAATATTGACTATTAAATTATTAAAATGTTGTTGTTTGAGATCTACCTGGCTTTGTTAGATGAACAAAGGTAGATGCAAGCATTTCATATTGACTCATCAGTACTGATGAATCAATACGAAATGCTTGCATTTACCTTTGTTCGTCTTTTGACTGTATTGTTTAAATTATTAAAAGGGACTAACTATTTTAAATTTATTTGTTGATTTAAAAATATACAATCTGTATTAAATTGCCCTCTTTATTGCTATTTGTGTGGGCAGCAGTGGGCAGTAGTGCTCTTTTCCATAAATTGTATTCATTGCAGATATTAAAGATGTGAAACTCACTCAAAGTGTGACTCAAAATCTTGGTTAGATTCAGTGAGAAGAGTTAAGAGCTAGGAAGTCAGACTTTGAAAAAAAAGTGCAGAGAAGAGCAACTAAAATGATTAAAGGCTTGGTGACTAATGCATATAAAGAACCGTTGCAGGATTTGGGTATGGCTAGTCTAGAGAAATGAAGAACTAGGGGTTGTATGATAGCAGTGCTCCAGTATTTGAGCAGCTGCCACAAAGAAGAGGGGTCAGCTTATTTCCCAAAGCACAAGAGGGCAGGACAAGAACAATGGATTCGTAAAGTCACCTGGAGAATTAAGGAGAAACTTCCTAACAGTGAGAATGATTAACCAGTGGAATGGCTTGCCTTCAGAAGTTGTAGGTATTTCCTCACTGAAGGCTTTTAAGAAGAAACTGGACAGCCATTTGTCTGAAATGGTATAGAATCTCTTGCTTTAGCAGGGGGCTGAAGACCTCCAAGGTCCCTTTCAGCTCTATTCTGATGGACTCTGAAGCTTAAGTTTTGTAAATCTCCATTGTGGCCTCTGGTGACACCCTGTTAAGATTTGAAGAACATCAAGAGTAAATTTTGTATATGAGTTGTTAACACAAGTTAAGCCAGAGTTAATGGAGAGGAGGTTTATTTATTTATTCATCAAATGTTTTGTGTTTTCTTTAAAAAAAATTTTTTTATTTTTTGCCTCATAAACATATCTTAAATGTACAATTTCTTATCTAACATACATATTTTCTTTTAACTTTCACACTAATACAATCTTCATCCTAAACAATATAATTTTATTCAGGGTTGCTCTTCTACCATTTCATCTCCCTTGTTTTATAACAATCCTTCTTCTCCCTCTCCTCTCTTTCCTTTCCCTCCCTTTTTCCAACTACTCTTCTACTTTCTTCTTTTCCCCTCTCCTTTTCTTTCTCTACTTCCCCTTCCTTTCCCCCGAATTCATAGATGGAAGCATATATAACTCTTATACTAAAAGAAGAATCAGATCTACAACAAATAAAGAACTATAGACCAATCTCATTATTAAATGCGGATTGCAAAATTTTTGCATCAATTATGGCTGAAAGATTGAAGAGACTATTTATTCATCAAATGTGTACACTACCCATCTCATCTACATGAGTCTGGGTGGCTCACAATAAAAACCCATGAAAAGTGAAAAACAGAGTTTAAAAGTTAAAAGTTAAGCATTACAGAAGATTAAAAGTTTCTAAAGGTTCTAAAAGGCAGATGGAGTTCCTTTAAGCCATTCTTAGATCTCCATGTCAGTTGATTAAACAAAGTCTTGATATTTTGGAATTCTTCAAAGTTCTAAATGGCATGGCCTTATGTCTTTAGCTGTCTTTTATTTTAAATACATTTAGCTGTATTTGTACATGAAATATCCTATGAATTGGATGACATAATATTTTTTTTTAACCTCTAATCACTAATATTAATGATTATCTAAACATTCCATAGCAAACAATCACAGAAAGCCTTGTAACCAAGATGTTATTTCCCTCTTTTTCCCATGCAAATAATAATCTACTAAGAGTAAAATGCAATGTTATTTCCACACAGGTCATTTTCAATAGCTGAAACTGAATTTCTTGTAGAAGAAGCATTTTTAAAATGCTCTTTTGCATAAGGATCAAATAGAACCTATTGAAGTCCACTCGGTTGAATGTCAAGGAACTCCTGTTCAATGGAAGGGAAACACACACACACACACATCAAGTGACATCTGATCTTTTCTAACTAAGGCCAAGGCTAATGGACAGGGTTTTCCTGCTTTTGAGTCAAATATTTAATGACAGCCAGAAGCTGCACATCTTTTTAAAAGGAATGGAATGGAATAAAATAGAAAATAAATAGAGAGTAGAGTAGAGTAGAGTAGAGTAGAGTAGAGTAGAGTAGAGTAGAATAGAATAGAATAGAATAGAATAG
>JANHZT010641362.1:0-12274 GCA_032468215.1 Stegonotus admiraltiensis | reverse complement strand
ATCTATCTATCTATATATCTATCTATCTATCTATCTGTTTATTTTTATCATCTATTTATCTTCTCTCTCTCCCCACTTTCTATCTTCAGAATCTCTGTCTGTCTGTCTGTCTATCTATCTATCTATCTATCTATCTATCTATCCATCTATCATCTATTTATCTATCTTCTCTCTCTCCCCACCTATCTATCTTCAGAATCTCTATCTCTCTATCCATCATCTATCTGTAATTATTTATCAATCATCTATCAATCATGTCTCTATATTTATCTAATCTATCTAATCTATTTAATCTTATCTATTTTATCTCTCTCTCCCCCATCGGATCAACAGAATCAATCTATCTATCTATCTATCTATCTATCTATCTATCTATCTATCTATCTCCCATACATATATTTCTCTATTCTCTCCATCCATCTACTATATCCGTCCATGCATTTATCCATTCCAGTGTACCTATCTTATCCATCCATCCACCTTTTTCTCCATTCTATTCATCTATCCATCTATCCGTCTTATTTATCCATCCATCTCTCCATCCAATCATCCATTCTATCTCCCTATCTTTCTGTGTCATCCATCCATCCATCCATTCTATCTTATTTATCTGTTCTGTCTTATCCATCCATCCATCCATCCATCCATCCATTAACAATTTTGGGGCAGACTCTCTTATTTTTTTTAATAGCAGATATGCAAATTGAACTGGAGTGGCGGCTAAGAAGTCTGCACCGCCCTCTCGGGGACAGCAGAAGTCATGATGGCTTGGAGGCAGTTCTGGATTGCAAATCATGGTTCAGTGGCCCATCCTTTACCCGTTTTTAGATGCATGTTTATTTTCCTTTCCTTCTTTTTTCTTCCTTTCTTTTTCTTCCTTTTTCTGCTTTTGCCACCAGCTTTGCTGAGTAAGCAGATTATTCAGGAAAGGTGAAGATTTATCCAGAACAGAATGTACAGCTTTTGTTGAATTTTTCTCCAGTTGTAGCTAAAGTAATATCAATAACTTTAAAAAAAACCATCCAGGATTTGTAAAAGCTGAACAAAAAGTGTACAGAACCAGGAAGAAAAACAAAAGGAGTATAAAATGAAAGGCTTTTGCCATCCTCCAAAAGACCAGGGCAAAATGGAAAGCAAAATGCTTAAAATGTCTTTAAAAGAACAACATAAAAATAAAAAGATTAAACTCATGGTTTAACTTTCTTTCTTTCCTTCCTTCTCTTTCTTTTCCTTCTTTCCTTCCTTCTCTTTCTTTCTTTCTGTTTCTTTTCTTTCCGCAGTGGGTGCTAACAAAGATTCATCTGGATCCTGGAGGAGCTTGCCTCCATGTACCCTGAATCCACCACGGACTCCCCGGCCAGATTCTCAAACCGACACACTGGATCCCCAGGTATGATTTACAGGTGAGTGTGAGCATCGGCCAGCCATGCGTGTCGGTTGCAACTCCAGTCCCGTCCAAGTGTGTTATCCCGCGTTTGTCCCCTGCTGGACCTTCAAAATCAGAAACATAGGTAGTCCTTGACTTACGACCACAATCAGGACAAAAATTCCCCCTGCTAAGAAAGATGGTTGGTAAGCGAGTCACACTCGGAGTCGGTCGTCAGTTATTTCTTTTTGCTGGAGCCCAAAATGTCTGTTGGTAAGTGAGACAGTTGTTAAGAAGAGTTGTGTCCCATGTTACGACCTATCTTGCCACTATTAGTGAACGACTGCTGTTGTTAAATTAGTAACGTGGTTGTTAAATGAATCTAGCTTCCCGAATCATCAGGATGTCACTGCCAGAAATACGCAATTCCCACCTGTTCCACTTGAGGGTACTGTTGACCCAACCCTCTTGATCCAAGACCATAGAGTCTTGGATTGGGAGGCCAGAGAATCTAGGGAAGATGATACACTGACTCAACCCTCTTGACCCAAGACCATGCGAATCACCATAGAGTCTTGGATTGGGAGCCAGAGAGTCTAGGGAAGATGATACGTTGACTCAACCCTCTTGACCCAAGACCATGCGCATGACCATAGAGTCTTGGATTGGGAAGCCAGAGAGTCTAGGGAAGATGATATGTTGACTCAACCCTCTTGACCCAAGACCATGCGAATGACCATAGAGTCTTGGATTGGGAGCCAGAGAGTCTAGGGAAGACAGCATGCTGACCCAACCCTCTTGACCCAAGACCATGCGAACAACCATAGAGTCTTGCATTGAGAAGCCAGAGTGTCTGGAGAGATAGTATGCAGTTTATCCAATGTATTTGCACCGTTCCTTGCCTTTTTTTTTTCCTTTTCAAAATCTGTGATTTGTGGAATCTTTCTCCTTTTTCTTTCTTTCTTTCTTTCTTTTCCCCTTTTGCTTTCCAAAGTGCTCGTTATGGAAGTCCGAAAAGACAGCTCCAGTTTTACAGGTAATTTTGTCCTTTTTTTTTTTTAATCTAATCCTCTCGGTGTTCTCTGAGCTTCCAATTGGCAATTCTGCAAAAAGTAATAATAATAATACTAGTAATCAGGAGTTCCCCCAAGAGGCTGACTCTATGAACCCCCAAATTGTGCATGCTTCCTCTTTGCAAAATGGGATTTTCTAACTGTTACTCTGTTGATGGCTGGTAGAGCTCTTGCAAGGAAATGAAAACTATTTTGGTTGGAAGGTATTGTTGGCATGAAGGCGGGGTACGTTTTTTCAATTCCAGGTTGCCGTCGTCATCCTAAAAGCCGTTTTTACAGGTGGTCCTTGACTTACAACCAAAACCGGGACCAAGAAGCTCCGTCACTAAACGAGGCAGTTGTTCATTGACCCGCGCCCCAATTCACAACCATTTTTGCCGAGGTCGTTAAGGAAATCTAGCTTCCCCACTGGGAAGTCACTTTTATGAAGCGTTTATTAAGTGAGTTTGCTCCATTTTACAACCTTTCTTGGCACTGTTGTTAAGTGAATCACTGCAGTTGTTTAATGAGTCACATGGTTGTCGAGTGAATCCGGCTTCCCCCTTTTGACTTTTGCCGGTCAGACGGTCGCAAAAGGGAATCACGTAACCCTGGGAACACAGCAACCGTCATAAGTACATGCCAGCGGCCAAGCTTCCAAATTTTTGATCGCATGATCCAGGAAGGGAACCCTGCAACAACGGTCGTAAGTGTGAAAAACGTCCAGAGGTCATTCTTTTCAGTCCTCTTGTGCCTTCGAATGGTCACTAAACGAACAGTTGTAAGTCCAGGACTATCTATGAAAGGGGAAAAAAATTGATTTCTTTTTGCTGGAGGCTTATCAGCGTATTCCCACCGCCGAGTTCCCACATTCAGCAAAATGCGGTAATCTTTTTGAAAGGTGCCAGGAGATACATCAGCAGAAGTTCTGCCAACTTGCCAAGCTTCTGGGCACCTTCCCTGGCGTCCATCGACGCTGATGGGTTGGCAAAAGCCGAGATAATTAGCTTTTCTCCCCAGAGCTAAACCGGGAAACGATCCAGCATGTGTGAATCGTGGGGAGAAATGCATTAAGGGAAGAACGGAGGAAAAGCAGAAATGCCTGTTGTATTTTCAGCCTTCAGACGGGCAGCTTGGTCATCTCTGCGTTGGCAGGGAGGTAAAATGGGTAGAGGCGAAGAATTGATCAGGATACATCTCGGCTTACCAGAACAGGCATCGGCGTGTGGAGATGCACACGGTTGCTTCATGCCTGGGAGGTTTGGATCGCTGGCGTCTTCTGCGGTCTTGCTTGGTAGTCTTGGCTTGTTGGAGGGAGGGACATGGAGGAGGTGAATGGTGAGGCTGAATCTTGGCTTGTTGGAAGGAGGGACGTGGAGGAGGTAAATTGTGAGTTGGATGTTGGCTTGTTAGCGGGAGACACGCCTCACCTACCATCCGTTTCCACCCTTAGTGGGATTTATGTTTGAATGCTGGGCTCCTGTCTGCAGAGTTTCCGAGATCACGGAAACGCAAATCAAATTCCTTGTCCCTGTCTCATGAAAGCAGCCACCTGCCACTCATTAAAGCAGCCATCTCCGCGTCTTATGAAAGCAGCTGCATCCACAGCTCATGAAAGCAGCCTCTGCCCAGGATTTTCCAGCTTTGCCTCCAAATGACAACCCGAACTGGTGAATTTGAGCCAAGGTGGTGGAGAACCCAACAGATCCCATGGAATCCCCCATCCTCTGCCAACCGTGGGAATCTCGGGGACGCTTCTCTCACGCCGTCCGTTTACATCCTGAACGGGATTCATTTGACGTTTTGAATCGCGGGCTCCTGTCTGTCCCGGATTTTCCTCGCTCGTCTCATCCATCATCTTCTCTCATTGTCTCCACCGTGGCCGTCCACGGGGCAGGAGAGCCACCTCCGGGCCCCCTGACAGCGACGAGTCCCCGCTAATAAAAAGTGCGCGATCCATCGATCGATTCTGCGCCTCCCATAAATCAGGTTCTCCTGCCAGAAGCTTTTTAGAGCAAGAGCGACGCGCCGTTGAATAATTTAGCTCGGATCATCGTAACCGACTTAATGGATTTCCTGCTAAATTCTCTCCGAGGCTCTCGTGGGGGTGGGGGGTGGGTTATTGGAGATTGCTTCTGACAACCCAAAGTGGATTTTTCCTCCTCTCCCCCCCCCCCTTTTGCATGGAAGGCCACGCCTGTGCGCTGTTTTTCCACCCATCCGTGAGAAAAAAAATATCTAATAACCGAGAAGTTATCTTTTAATGAGCAGGCTCGCCAGACACCAGGTGAGTGAGGACCTCCAGATAAGACAGGCACAAAAGGGGTATCGCTGGTTTAGATTTAGGGGAGTCACCGAGCCCCCCAACACCCTTCATCTGTAGATATTTCAATGGCTGGGCTTGGAGAGCAGCTTAAAAAAATCTTAATTGTCTGTTTTTCTTGCTTTTGGGGAGAAATTTTGTCTGCTTTGTTAGGAAGGAAGGAAGAAAGTTTTAATACGGTGTCTCCATCCCGTACAGGAATTGGATTTTAGCAGCCACAGTCGCAAATCTTAACCGTGGTTTATGGCACAGAACGGGGCTGCCCCTATCTCTTAAGTAAACCAGGTTTTATTTAGATTTTTTAAATTATTATTTTCTATTCCTTTCCACCCTAAAAGAAACTCAGGATCCCAAATTTGGTGGGGCGGCTGTAGGATTGGCAAGTTCTCCGCATCCACCACGCACATCATCAGTGTGTTTGCATTGTCCATCAGAATTGAGTTTCTCTCTGCTTAATTTTTCTGTGGGGGCGGGAGAAGGATGGACGGGGGGGTTTCTTGGACACCCCCACCCCCTCTTCATCCTCTCCTGAAATAGGATCGCCTCTTTATTGCATCCAGTGGGATTTGAGGGTTGCGGGAGAGAGGTGGATCTGTGTACAAATTTGTGCGTGTCTTGATATTTTTATTTATTTCTCCTTTTTTAAAAAAAATAGCCCAAGATTCGTTTCTCTTCACGTTTCAGTGGCTGCTTGTCTTTTATGATTTGGCTGGAATGAAAAGGCCCACAGGCACACCTTGCAAACTTCTGAGAGCTGTAGGTTGAGCAATTTTAGGATCAAACACCGGGAAAAAATGGATTTTAAAGCCTCAGTTTCTGCCTTAACCTTTGCCTGGATAAGGGCTGCTTCTTCCTTCTTCTCACTCTCCTCCTCCTCGTTTGTTGTTATTATTATTATTTAATCTTCAATTCGATTCATAGTCTGGGACTGGTAAAAACTTCTAACAGTTCAGCTCCTAACCAAGGACCTGGTAAGGTAATTAATATTATAACATTATTATATACTTTATTCATTAAACATGAAACTCAGTCATCTGAACATTCAAAAATGCATCACAAGATACCATTGACTGGTGCTAATGGTTGATACGAGTTGCTGCCAGTATCCTAGGTGTCAACCAAGTGGATGAGGATGAGGATGATCCCTGTTTCGTTAAAGGAAAGGCCTCATCCAGGCTCAGAAACAAGAACTGGATATTATACAAACCCTCTTAGCGGAAAATTCCTCTCCAAATTTTAAAACTTCAGTCCTTGGCCTCTTCCACAAATCCTTCAGGTTTCCTTAATTTTCAGAACGGGGCAGGGTAAGACTTTTAGCTGCCGCGGCTTCTGTAATATTCTGCAAAACCAAGATTGCAAACCAGATTCTCACAACCAAGGTTTAATTTTAATCCAGAGTCCCTGTGCCTAACCCAACTGCAAGATTTATTTATTTATTTTTACAAAATGCACAAAAAAATCCTCTTCGTGTTCATACATGGAATTGAAAATTAATCCTTAGTTGGCTGATTTCTTAATATTAGGAATTAATCATTTGGAATGCATTCCATTAATTAATAGAATCAAATCATGTTTGCAAAGGCAGCATCAAATCTCAGGGTGCCACCCCTTGGCAGCTGTAATCAGTCCATGGAATGAACAGAAATGTATGGGCTATGTAGTCCACAGACCTTAAGCTCCCTGCTCCTTGCAACTTCAATTTCCTTGTGAGATTGTTTTCATTTAAAAACAAAAATAAATAAACATCTTCAGCTATTTTACTACTAACCTATTCGTGTTCTGCCACTGGCCAAAGTTTGGTTTTTGAATGAAGGGGTTGCTTTATTTTGTATGAAGCAGAGAAAAATAGACGTTTGAGCACACTTGCATTAAACTTACCCTTCCCAAAAAGATACTTTAGCCTCGCTTGTTCGGTGGAGAAAATATTTTGGCCCCAAAATGTAAAGAGACATTTCTTATCCATAGACCCCCACCGCAGTTGCAGGCTGCATTAAAAATAGGAAGGGGTTAAAAATTAATATTCAGCCAGGTTTTATCTGGTCAAATTTAAGTAGTTAAGTGGTAGGATTAAAGGTATAGGTGTAGAATCCTTAAGGTATAGGATTAAAATGCAATTCATAAAGAGATACGGTCCTTAGCCGCCTGAAAGTTTAAGAAACTTTGAAAAAAATAACATTCAAGGTTTTTAATTCCCAAATCTAGACATTTGGACAGCTGGAAACTGGATCCTCCTCTTAAAGCCATTTGGAGTGATCTCTAAAAGCCCTTAATTGGATAAATGGCCTAGCTATTAATATAAGGAACACTTATTTTCTCTTGCGAGCTAATGCATTTGAAAATGCAATTCAATATACAACGGTCATATAATTTAATGGTCATAAGTCACTTTTTTCCAATGCCGTATTAACTTCAAACAGTCACTAAACAGACTGTTGTAAGTCCAGGACTGGCTGCATCCTATCCTGTTGTGTTCTTTGCAAACATTTTTACTTCTTGCTATCCAGGCCGTACTCTAAATAAATGATCTCTTATTTTTTTAATTCCGCATTCAGAATTGCAGTGAGGTCCATGTAGGTTATTCAAAACGATTTTTTTTTCATGTTTTCACCCCGTTTTTCTCCTTTTTAGCGGATTTGTTTCTACTTTCCTATCCTTTCTCCTTTTCTTGCAATTCTTTCTCGCAAGTGATGGATTGAATGCGCTAGGGCGGCATCTGATGGATTTGAGATAGTGGATTTAAGGGGCAAACTTTTTAAAACTTACTTGATTTCTTTTGGATGGCTTGATTAAAATTAGCCAGTTGATGGGATAATTTAGAATTCGGGACCCTTCGCATCCAAATAGCATCCCTTGGTGAAAAAGGTTGCAAGCTACCCCATTCTTTAAACAAACAAAAAAAAAACAGAGAGAGTCGCACAGAATTCTGGGAGTTGAAGTCCACCCATCTTCCCAGGTGTTAAATTGGGAGGAAAAAAAATGTGTTCAGAGAATGCTGAACCTTGCAGGCGATCCTCGACTTACAACCACAATCGAGGCCGACATTTCCGTTGCTAAGCAAAACAGCTGTTCAGCCAGTTTTGCCTCGTTTTACAACCTTTCTTAACACCGTTGTTAAATGAATCGCTTAAGTCGTTAAGTGAGTAACATGGTTGTTAAGCGAATCTGGCTTCCCCGTTGACTTTGCTGGTCAGAAGGGCACAAAAGGGGATCACGTGACACACACACACACCCCAGACACTTCAACTGTCCTAAGTACATGCCAGTTGCCAAGCGTTCAAATTTTAATCATGTGACTATGGGGATTCTATAACAGTCGTTAAGTGTGAAAAATGGCCCTAAGTCACTTTTTTTCAGTGCCGTTGTAACTTTGAACCGTCACTCAACCAACTGTCATAAAACAATGCTTGCAAACTGTGTCACCAACCGGGGTGTGTGTGTGTGTGTGCACGCGCGAGAGAGAGAGAGACAGGTGCGATTGCGATGCGGTTCGCGCGATCCTAAGGCAAACCCCTTCTCCTTCGCGGATCCCGCGCAGATCCCCCAATCGGGCAGCATCATGCTGTCGATGACGTACAGCGGGAGTCTGCGGAGCGTGGCCAGCCGGTCCCACTCCGAGTGGGGCCTCCACCAGTTGCACCAAAGCGACACCGTCGAGCTGCAAAAACTTAGGGAAGTCCGGGTGGCGGCCCAGACCCGAATCAGGGAAGAGTTCCTCCGGATGCACGGCCTGTCCCTGGACGAGTGCACTGCGCAGACGACCGGCATGAAATATCGGTAAGCAAAACGGCATTTTCACACTCGTGTCTTTTTGGGTTTGCAGACCTTAACCTTTGATATGCGGATTGGGTCTGGTTTAACTTATTGGAGGAAGTTTGCTCGTTTTAGCTGATTAACTTAGTTTCAGGTCAATTATCTAGTGGAGACACTGATTCTGAGACATGGTGGATTCTGTTCATATTTTAAGGGAAGATGGAAACCGTATAAAGAATAAAATATATTTGGATATAAAACTTCTTCACACGTCCTATTTCTCCTCCGGTTCTAATTTCGCGTATTTTGCAACCGAACAAAAATTTTAGTTTTATTCCGATTGTGTCATGAAAAGACGGGCTTTTGATGTTGCTTTCGGAGGAGAGAAATTTGAGGGACATTCTCAAATCATCTTGTTCTTGCACTGGGGAAGGTCGTGTGAGACGGCCGGGAAGCGAGTGTGCAAACTTCCTGTAGAAACCGGCATTCAATTTTCTGCGGCTTTTTCTGGCTGTGCGTCCTTCGAGGCAATCCCAAAATACAGTTTGTGTGGTAACCGACATTGTGGTCAGCTGACAGCGTTGCCAGGCGTCGAAAAAAAGGTAACTAAACAGAAGGAAGGAAGGAAGAAAGAAAAGGAAAAAAGAAAGAGAATGAAAGAAAGAAAGAAAAAGAAAGAAAGAAAGAGAAAAAGAGAAAGACTGATAAAAGAAATTAAAATGGAATTCTCATGCATTCTAGGAATGCATCGTAAGATAGAGTCCTCTTTTACATTGGTGGAGAAATGGGAAAAGACAGTTTTCGAACATTAGCTGGAAAAGTTACAAGTAGACCTTCTCAAGAGTTTGTACCAACCACTGGGATATGGATGCATGGAGAGATAGAGAGATAGAGATAATAGATAAAAAATGGATGGATGGATGGATGGAGAGAGAGAGAGAGAGATAATAGATCATGGCTGGATGAAGAGATAGAGACAGATACCGTAATAGATAGGAGAGATGGATGGATGGAGAAAGATTGGAGTTGTGTTTGTGTAGTTTGTTCACTTGCCACCAGGTGGCACTGTCTGAAATGGAGAAAATATGTCCTGGTTTCTTAAACATTTTCAATAAATAATCCTTGGTACAGGAAGTCCTCGGCTTAATGACCAGAATTTCCTGGCGGTCCTTAAGCGAGTCACGGCTGATGTTGCAACCTTTTTGTTACGATGGTGGTTCTTGTAATAAAATTTCAGGAAAACGATGTGCTTTTTTAAAAAAGTAAATTGTTTTCTCAGGGAATTTATACCCAAAAGTTTTTTTGCACTTTTCCGCGTGAAAAAGAGCTTTTATGCAAGTCGCCGCCCCCCCCAAATAGGTTGGGGTGCGCTGAGTTTACACCCGAGCGCATTTTCCCTTCTTTTTCCTATAATCCTTTTCCTTTTTAAATTCTGCGAGCAGAAGAAGAAGGAAAAAACCCAATCTGAACGGAGTGGATTACGGCTAAAAGGCTATTTATTCAACTCTGAATCTTTCTCATCCCATCCGTGGGCTTTTCTGCTCTTTAAAATCCCCAGAATTTGATTCGTTTGCGAGGGCAGCAAAAAAACTTTTAATTTTGTGCAAAATTAGAGCCTCAACTTTCTTCTTTTGTGTTCTATATTCTATTTTATACTCTGTTCTAACATTCTGTTCTATATTCAGGATATTCTATATTCCGCATCCCATTCTCCGTTCTATTTTCTACTCTACTGTCCTCTATTCCATGCTATATCGTTTTATTTTACTGTATTTCCATCCGAGAAACTTGATCTTCTCCATTCCTACCCCTTCTGTGTCCCTTTTTCCCAAACTCTCAGCCCACAACCAAGACTCTCAAATTGTCCGTTTTTTTTCCTCGGGGGTGGAGAAGAAAAAAGGATTTCCAAAGTTTACAGTGCCATTTTCGGACACCATGACCAGATGGCCCAGCAGGGGACATCTCTTAAGTTCTACACACACACACACACACACACACACAGAGAGAGAGAGAGAGAGAGAGAGAGAGAGAGAGAGAGAGAGAGAGAGAGAGATGCAAACTACACACATACAAAATCCCTATTTGCAAGAGGCATCATCCAGGAGCCAAAATCTCCCGCCGGGCGCCTGGCTTGACTCGGAGGGCAGAATCGGGCAGCGCGCCATAAATATTGCATTTCCTTCCCCCGACCTGCCATGAATATTGCAAATGCCTCTGTTTATAACTCCGGGTGCATGGCAGGACGTTTAGAGAAGTGTTGGATTACAGCCTTTCTAATAAGAGTTGATATATTATTCATCTCTTGCAAATAAAATAAATAAATAAATAAAAGCAGAGAAGGCCTTTAGCAGGGAGCGGAAGGAAGCCTCTGCCAGCTGCTGAGAAAATTCAAAATAAAAACGGGCAAAGCTTCCCTAAGAGCAGAGGAGAGGAGAGTTTCCATTTTCTGGGTTTAGGGAGAATTGTTTTGGGGTTCGGGAAGTGGGGGGTGTCCCGTGCGATCTGCCTGTTGAAAATTATCGGAAGAAAAAGAATAAGAGTGTAGGAAGGGACCTTGGAGGTCTTCTAGTCCAACCCCCTGCTCAGGCAGGAGACCTGAGACCATCCCCATCAAATGGCTGTCCAGTTTATTCTTGAAAACCTCCAGTGATAGAGCCACCCACAACTTCTGGAGGGAAGCTGATCTCTCCCTCTCTCCCTTCATTGTTCACTCACTCATTTATTTATTTATCCATCCATCCATCCATCCATTCCTCCTTCCATCTGTCATGTCTGTCTGTCTGTCCATCCATCCACCCATCCATCCTATCATCCATCTATCTATCTTATCTCTCTCTCTCTCTCTCCCTCTCTCTCTCTCTATCCTATCCATCCATCGTATCATCTATCTATCTATATATGTATCTTTATCTATCCTATCCTATCCTATCCATCCATCCATCGTATCGTCCATCCATCTCCTTCCTATCTATCTATCTATCTATCTCTATATCTCTCTTATCTATCTATCCTACCTATCTATCCATCTATCTATCTCTATATCTATCTTATCTATCCTATCCATCCATCCATCCATCCATCTATCTCTTTAAATTTAATAAGATTTCTGTCTATCTTATCTGTCTACCTATCTTATCTATCCATCCCATCTATCCATCCATCCATCCATCCGTCTTTAAATTTAATAAAATATCTGTCCTATCTATCTACCTACCTCTATACCAGAATAGCTGCAAGGAACCTCAGAGGTCATCTAGTCCAGCCCCCTGCTCAAGCAGGAGACCCTCAACCATTTCTAGAGAAGTGGCTGTCCAGTCTATCCTAGAAAACCTCCAACGATGGAGCATTCACCACTGCTGGAGCTGTTTGCTTATTAAGCCCTGCTCTCATCTGTCGTTGTTTTTTTTGAGGGGGGCTTCTCAAATGAGTTTCTCAAAGCTCTTTTAAGAGGAGCAAAGGGGGTGGGGAAGTGTTTAAAATTTTGGGATCCTATTGTGGTCTTAAGTCAAGGACTTCCTGTATTTCTCTTCTCTCCCCCCCCCACCCCAATTTCTCAAATCCTTTCACGGAGAGGAAATCCCCGCTTTCCAAAACCTTCTGCACAGCTACAGCCCCCTGGAGGAGGAGGAGGAGGAGGAGACGAAGCGGAAAGGAGGTAGACTAGAAGGAAGAAGAGGAGGAGATGAAGAGGAAGTAGAAGAGGGGAAAAAGGAGGAGAGGAGGGGAAGAAGAGGAGGAGGAAGAGACGAAGAGGAAAGGAAGACGAGAAGGAAGGGGAAGAGG
>JANHZT010641326.1:0-12279 GCA_032468215.1 Stegonotus admiraltiensis | reverse complement strand
GGAGAAGGAGAAGAGGAGGAGAAGGAGGAAGAAGAAGAGGAGGAGGAGGAGGGAGAATAAGTGGAGGAGGAGGAGGAAGAGGAAGGAGGAGGAGGAGAAAGAAGAAGGAAGAAGAAGAGGAGGAGGAGGGAGACGAAGAAGAGGAAGAGGAGGAGGAGAAGGAAGAAGGAAGAAGGAAGAAGAGGAGGAGGAAGAAGAAGAAGTGGAGGAGGAGGACGAGAAAGAAGAAGAAGAAGAAGAAGAAGAAGAAGAAGACGACGACAAACATGACGTTTATCCCTGTCCCCCTAAGAGTTCCAACAACTTCACCTCTCCCTGTCCAGCTCCTCCAAGAGACGAATGGTGGCCCGACCCAGATCTCCCATGCTGTCCTTCCTTTGGAGAGGGGCTGAATGGGACAGGCTATGCTCCGGGCTGTGATCCTGGCATACCGGCTCAGGAAGCAGAGCTGGAGGGTGGAATTTCAGGTTGTACAAACTGCTGATGTCCATCTGCAGGGCTGAAGGAAGAGGGAAAGACGATGAAAGGACACCAGGAGGATAGTTTAAGCCACCAGACACCTTCCCCCCATCTCCCAACTCCTCAACTTACTGTGATTCCCCCCAAATAAGACTGGGTCTTATATTAATTTTTGCTCCAAAAGACGCATTATGGCAGTGATGGCAAACCTATGGCATGGGAGCATTGCCCTAGCTCAGCTCCAGTGATTTTCGGGCCTTCCAGGCCCACTGGAAGTCAGGAAACAGTCTGTTTCTGGCCTCCAGAGGCCCTCCAGGGGGATGAGGAAGGCCCATTTTTTGCTCTCTCCAGGCTCCAGAGGCTTTCTAGGAGCCTGGGGAGGGTGAAAATGGGTTTTCCCATCCTGCCGGAGGCCCTCAGAAAGCCGGAAATGGCCTGATTGCTGACTTCCGGAAGTCGGGAAATGAGCCGTTTCCCGCCTCTGGAGGTTCTCTGGGGGGGAGGCTGTTTTCACCCTCCCCAGGCTCCTAGAAAGACTCTGGAGTCTGGGGAGGGCGAAAAACAGGCCTACCGGGCCCACTATGCCATTGCGTGCCAAAAGCAGGGGGAGCGTGGGGGGGTTGCATGTGCATGTACGGGGCACATTGAATTATGGGTGTGGGCATGCACGCATGCCACACACACACACACACACACACACAGTGCGATCCTTGCTTTTGGCACACAACGGCAAAAAGGTTAGCCATCACTGCATTAGGGCTTATTTTCTGGTTAGATCTTATTTTTGGGGAAATATGGTACTAAATGCATCCATCTGGCTGACAATTTTAACTGGGGCTTATTTTGGGGGTCGGGCTTATATTACGAGCATCCTGAAAAACCATGCTAGGGCTTATTTTCCGGTTGGGTCTTATTTTTCGGGGAAACAGGGTACAACCATTCATTTAGCAACATTCGAAGTTACGATGACACTGAAAAAAAGTGACTTATGACTGGTTTTCACACTTACGGCCCTTGCAGCATCCCTGTGGTCACATGATCCAAAATTCAGGTGCTGGGGCAACTGGCTCCTTTTTATGACAGTTGCAATGCCTTGGGCTCATGTAAATCACCATTGGTAACCTTCAGACAAACTCAATGGGGGTGGCCAGATTCGCTTAATGACTGCAAGACTCACTTAACAATGGCAGTCGGACACAACTCCCTTAACAACTTCTTATAATCTCCTTCCTTCCTTCCTTTTTTTCTTTTTCCTTCCCTCTTCATTCTCCTTTCTTCTTCCTTCCCCTCTTTCCTTCCTTGCTCTCTTCTCATTTCCCCTTTATTTTCTTTCCTCTTTCCCTTTCTCCTTCCCCTTTTCCTGTCCCTTCTTGCATGCTCAAATGAGTTTGACACCCTTGCCTTTGAAGATACAAGAATATAGTAGAGGTTAATTTAAATTATTTTCAGAACAGAATTTTATTGAAAGAAAACTTACAAAATACAAGTTAAATAATTAATTTGGAACCTTCTTAAAAGATTAAAAAAGCAGTACTGTAGATTAGGGTAAGAAATGTTATGGCTATGTGAAATGACTTGCCTTTGGAAGGAATGTGAGAGGGAAATAAGAAGAACAGCCGAGAAAAGATTGTGATTTCTTTCATATTGTTGTGATGGGGCTTTCAGAGGATGTTGTGATAATTCTAGGATATACTATAGAACTGGCATCATAGGGAATGTATGTTCAATATTAAAGAGATCTCAGAAATATACAAGCCTAGTGAAGGAGAAATTGCAAAGGAACGAAGTTAATCTGGAAGGGAAATTTACAGAAGATTTTCTATGCTATTCTAATAAAATAACAAATAACAGAACAACAGAGTTAGAAGGGACTTTGGAGGTCTTTTAGTCCAACCCGCTTCTTAGACAGGAAACCCTATACCATTTCAGGCAAAAGGTTGTCCAATCTCTTCTTTAAAACTTCCGGTGTCGGAGCATCCACAATTTCTGGAGGCAAGTTGTTACATTGATTAATTGTTCTAACTGTCAGGAAATTTCTCCTTAGTTGCTTCTCTTCTTATTTATTTATTTTATTTATGTGTCTTATATGCAGCCCTTCTCCCGAAGGATTCGGAGCGGCTTACAAAAGTTAAAGTTGACACAAAAAACAATGTTAAAATTTAAAATCCCATTTAAATCAACTAAAATTATCCCAATGTAAACACCCATAATGGGTCAGCACATTTGATGGAAGAGCCACGTCTTCAGTTCGCAGTGGAAGGTGAGAAGGTCGGGGGCTGTCGTAAGCCCGGTAGGTAAACCATTCCAGAGGGTCGGTGCTCCCACAGAGAATGTTCTCCCCCTGGGAGATTAGTTGATTAGTTTCTGTCCATTGCTTCTTGTACTGCTTCAGTTACTTTGAAGAATAGATTGTCCCCCTCTTTTCCGTTGCAGCCCTTCAAATATTGGAACACTGCTATCATGTCACTTCTAGTCCTTTTTATTAAAGTAGACATACCCAATTTCTTCAACTGTCCTAATCCAGTCCCCTAATCATCTTTGTTGCTCTTCTCTCCTCTCCTCTCATCTCAACATTTTTTTAATATTGTGATATCCAAAACTGGATGTTTGGTCTTACCAATGCATTATGAATTGGTATTAACACTTCACATGATATTGATTCTATCCTCCGTTAATGCATCCTAGGACTACTTTTTCTGGCAGCTGAACCACACAGCTGGCTCATATTTAAGTGATTGTTCACTAGGACTCCAAGATCCTTCTCATAGTAATTACTATTGAGCCAGGTACCATCTATATTATACCTGTGCATTTGGTTTTTCTTATGTAAATGTAGAACTTTTGTCACCATTGAATTTCATTTTGTTAAATAGAGCCCAGTGTTCAAAATCTGTCAAAATCCTCCTGCATCTGAAGTCTGTCTTCTAGAATGTTAGCTATTCTTGCCAGCTTGGTTTTGTCTGCAAATTTGATGAGGTCACCATCTATCCTCTCCTCTAAATCACTGATAAAGATATTGAAGAGTACTGGGCTGAAGACAAGAGCCTTGGGATTCACCACTGCATACTTCCCTCCATGTAGATTCAGTTCCATTGTGGACTATACACTGAGTGCAGTTGGTTAGCCAGTTACGAATCCATTTGGTAGTGATACTGTCTAACCTGCCTTTTTCTATCTTATCGAGTAGTAAATTGTGGTCTATTTTATCAAATCTCTTACTGAAGTCCAAGTAAATTATATCCGCAACATTTCTCTGGTCCACTAATTTTGTCACTTTGTCAAAGAATGCAATAAGATTTGTTTGGCATGATATATTTTTGACAAACCCATGTTGGCTTTTCATTATAATTATTTAAAATAATGAAAATATTTTAATAATATTTTGAGTTAGATTCAGTGTTGCTTCATGGCCAATTTAATAGCAATATGGCAATTTTTCGTTGTATTAGAACAGGAAAAATGTAAGTTTACAATCTTGAGAAATTCCACTTACTTGAACAGTGGGCAGGATATTTCCTTCATTTGTGTCAATAACTTTGCAGCACTTATATGGAGTGGAATTTTCTGTGTGGCAATTTTTGGTTATAAACTTGGATTTAGATATTACCATAATTTGGTGTACTATTTTAACTTAGTACTGTGATATTGGTAAAAGCTGTTTCTACTATCAATAACATAATGGTATTTGAATTGGGCTTGTAAGTTTATAGTTAATATTAGTACTGGTAGTCAGCAAGTGCAAACCACCATAGCCACAAACCATGCAAAATAAGCTCATGTATTTATAGCAGCTAGGATTACTGGTTACTGCCAGATATTGGTATGATTTGAATAGTTAATTATTAACTTGTTTGAAAAACTTTGGCAAACGACAATGATGGAAACATTTCCAAAACATCTCTACATAATACTACAAACAGAGATAATTTTCAGGTGGAATCTTGTTTCATTTTTTAATATAAAGTTTAATATGATTGTATACATTATATTTCAGTTTGTATAAGAAGTAGCTGTAGATATTATGTTTAATATTGAATTCCTTTTTATTGGTTTAATGTAATTTGTATAATGCTTAAAAATGAACTAAAATAATACCAAAGATAAAGCAGAAATTATTTTTATGGAGCTTCATTTGTTACTTGCATTTTGCATATCCTTTCTTAAAATAATTCAATTAAAACTTTATTTCCAGTTAATTACTGAATCTGGCAAACAAACTTTGTAAACCACAAACTGGCTTATTATATAAAATTACACTCATCCTACAGTAAAGGCCATGTAGAAGGAACACATGTATTCCTTCTATCAGGAATTGTACTCTCACTGTAAAATATAAATTTACAGTGTAGTTTTTATATTGCTTATTTATAGCTTTTGAAAATTCTGTTTCATTGATTTTTTGGTTCTTTTTTGCTCCTCAGAAAAAGTCTTTATTTATACAGCCTCTTGTTTGAGCATAAGAGGTCAACACAGTTTAGTATATGATTTGTTATCTTATCCATTTATATAGGAAAGCACTTGGAAAAAAACGAATAAACTTAACAGCACAAAACTATGTATGTTTTGTGGAAATTAAGTAATAAACCCTAGTGGGGTTTAATTCAGGTAAATGTAACTAGAATCACAATATAAGTATATCAATAGAACTGGGTGGATTTCAAATTTAATTTAGAAGTCAGTAATTCAAATATAGTTTTCTTAAAATGCTAATATACCAGATCCTTAACTCCATATTCAGAATGCTTGCGCTAAGTCAAGCTTAGCGAAAATGCTACCTTGGCCAAGAAAATGTAGAAGGTGCTGGACCACCGGGGCAGGATAATGTGAGATTGTAATGCCCTGTTAATTGAATATTTATAATCAGCACAAGTTCTGATAGTGCCATCCGGTTTAATTGGAATGACAATAGGGGTTTCCCAATTCAAGTGATCAATAGGTTCTAAAATGCCTTGGGCTATCAATTTATCAAGCTCCTTGTCCACTTTTGGATGGAGCACGAAAGGCGCCCGCCTTAGTTTGAGGCGAATGAGGGTAACCATGGGATCTAAAGTGAATGAAATGGGGCTGCCCACATATTTACCCAGCGTGCCATCAAAAACATCAGGGAACTCTGTAGTCAGTTTGCCGAAGTCATCACAAAGTGTGGAATGGATGCTGGAAATGCTGAGGCCCAAGGATTGGAACCAATCTAGCCCCAGTAGACTTGGTAATGCTCCATCTACAACGATAATGGGTAGTTTACCAGTGAAACATGGGCTCTCGACCTGAAAAAACCCTTTCCCAAGACAGGAATTGAATTGCCCTGGTAATCATGAAGCTGGATGGAACAACGGCTCAAACTATGTTTTGCTATGTTGAGAGCTACTGTTTTGAGGATGATGGAATTCGATGATCCGGTGTCTATTTCTATCTTGCAAAGGTTGCCGTCAATTTTGACCACCAGGTACAGCTTGTTGTTGGGGTTGCCCACAGTAGCATGACTGATGGCTTCTTCAAAATTCTTGTGGTCCCGGAAAACAGTGAAACAGTCCTGCTTCGCCATTGGTGGTTTTCTGTTGGGAGGTTGGTTTTCTGAGTGGTCAGAAAAATTGTTTCCACATGGTGTTAGGTTAGTTGGGAGCAGGGAAGCACGGTAAACCTTGGCCAAGTGACTTTCTTCCTGCAGTGACAGCAATAGGCAGTTTTAAACTTGCAGGTGGTCCTGGGATGATTTCCGCCACAACAGTTGCACGGTGTCTGAAGAAAAAATTCTTTTTCTTTGGCCCCCCATTGGCCAGGACCAGTTTTTAGGCAGCTGATTTCCCCCTCCTTGTCTTCCGAGGTATCGTCCAAGTCGCTGTTATTTTCATAATGGACAGCTGCGGCATGTCCAGTGGAGGTAGTGCCTAAATGAGACTTCTGTATTTCAGCTGTAGACTTATGTGACATATCAGCTGCACTGGTTTCATCAATGGCAGTCTGTAGATTCAGTTCAGTCCATGCTAACAAACGGCGTTGAAGCTGTAGGTCTTGCACGCCACATTGCTCTAACAACGAGTCCTCTAAATTGTGAAACTCACAGTCTAGGGTGGCAGCTCGTAAGGAGGCCATATAATGATTAATAGACTCCCCTTCTTTTTGTATTATTTGCTGGAACGCGAACCTCCGGGATATTCGTGATGGTGTTGGAGAGTAATGCTTCCTCAGCTTTGCTATGAGTACTTCCCAGGGCACCTCATACATGGGTTGAGGGGCTACTAAAACTCTAGCCGTACCAAAAATTTCATGGCCACAGGAGTTTAAGAAATGATCCATTTTCCGACTACTTGCTAGTTCTGCGAGATCATTTGCCCTCAGGAAACACTCAAATCTTTCCAGAAACTCACCCCAGGTTTCATTAGCTGGGTTATATGCTGCAAATGTAGTTAAGGTAGTCATCCTGAAAAGGACAAGCATCTGGAGATTGCCTCAGTGACCAAGGCAGCTTTTATTCAACGTACCTTTTCTCAGCTCTGTGACTCAGCCTTATATTGCCTCCAAAAATCCCACTTTCATCGCCAGTTTTAAATACTGACCATGGGTCGGAATTAATGAGGCGAAACGGATTGCTAACAGTTAACTATTTATTACGCTCTAACCTTAATGAGGCAACCCAGAACAGAACAACAGCAACACGTGAACAAGTTGACAGCTCTTATATACTGAGCTGTAAAAACGCCATAGCCAATAGGCATGCTTCAATTTCCCGCCTGGAGGGAGTTATGGACCAACCAATCAGAATGCTTCTGCGTCTGCACGTTCCTTGCTCCACTTGGCAGCTCCACAGACACAACAGGGTTTAATTCAGGTAAATGTAACTAGAATCACAATTTAAGTATATCAGCAGAACTGGGTGGATTTCAAACTTAATTTAGAAGTCAATAATTCAAATATAGTTTTCTTAAAATGCTGATATACCAGATCCTTAACTCCATATTCAGAAACTTGCTAACAATACAATTTTCACAAGCAAACTATACGTACCTATCTACTTAACTATTTGAATTCTAAACCTTTTTTTCATGCCTGTTTGAATTAACACACTTCCAATCTTTTTTTTTCTTGAGATTTAGAGACATCTGTTTCATCGACTATGTAACAATTATGTCTGACATGAATAGTTTCACCTGGCTCTCCAAGCACAAACATCAGTAACATTAATTACAGTTAGCTAAATCATTGTACAATGATTACAAGTCAGCAGATAAAGGTCAATAGACATATCAAGTTCTCCTTAACAAAATGTTAAAAACCATAAAAGTAGGATCTGGATAATTCTCATTAAAAATATCATTCAGAACTTGGTAATACAGAAATAACCAATTCTGAAAATCTTGAAGTGCAAGCCAACGTTATGGGAGAATTATTTCCTCTTTTTCATTTAACTACCCTTAAGTGTTTAAACTATAGATATAAATAGAACAATGACGGTAATTATTGTATAATGGACGTTCACATATTTCATATCAATACTTTGGCTTGGTGCCAAAATAAAATGTTTAAACACTGTTTACAGGTAACTTGATATAGCATGTTTCAGTAGTCTAAACAAAAAGAGCTTAAGTCATGTAACAATGGTCTTCTCTGACTTTTCAGTATTGAGTACACTAAACTTTGCTATAGAGAAGCACTGCTGACTATTGATAAATCTGGATATTCAAGTTCAAAGCTGAATCTAAGAATGAGAATGTTTTTATTTGAAACAGTGTTGTACAGTTGTACAGATGAAATTCTTTTCTTTTCCTTCTGTAGTTACAAATTGAATTCTACTCTGAAGATGTAGGTTTCATTTTTTTTTTAATTTAGCAATTATAGTCTTTCTAATTTTTGCTTAAACCTTAGAATTTCAGTACCATGTTTCCCCGAAAATAAAACCCTGTCTTACATTTTTTTGAACCCTGAAATAAGCGCTTGGCCTTATTGCCATGCGCTCAAAAGCCCGATAGGGCTTATTATCAGGGGATGTCTTATTTTGAGGAAAACAGGGTGGTAACTTGAAAAATCCATTCAAACGGTATGCTAGAAAAAAAAGAGGCAGAGGGAATGTCAGGATTTAAGAAAGGTCACTAGTATAAATATCCTGTATCTTTTGACATGTCAACATTTACTCTTTCATTTATTTTCTGTACTGTTTGCATTCTATATATTTGCCTATTTTATCAACAAGTATATGAAGTTGATTATAAAATTATCTAGTAATGATCTCCTTCATAGCAGCTATTACAGTTTGGTTTTAATCAACATATGGTATACTTATTCTTTTAATCTTTAGGATTACATTACGCCACTTTTTATTTCTCTCCTCTATTCCTTGCATTTGTATCCAGATCTATTCAGGGTAAACTTTTCAGACAGTTTACCATCTCATATTATCTTCTGGTTGACCTATTCTATCTTGATACTTTTAAATTTAAATATGGTTATTTCCCATATCCATGTTAACAAATATGGAGAATATGTGAAGTCAGGATTATATATTTGGGTTATCTTAATTTTTTATGAAGTTAAAGTTTTAATTCGATTTATATTTTGTAGATCCAGATTAAAATTAAAAAAATATTCGCTCTCTATTAATTTGTATTTTTAATAAATTAAAGGGTTTTTTTATATCTAATTAAAATTTTAATGCAATTCACTTCTTATTTTTCTGTAATCTCAAAATTCAAGTTGAATTTAAAAACTGGTAACAGTAAAAGAAATGAAAAACATAATTTATTCATATCATTAATAATTTATTGCTGTCAATTAAAGAACACCTGTTAAATTGGAACACACCATATTATTTCAGCTTTTAAAGGACATCTGTGCCAAAAATAAAGTAAAAGTGTTCACCCAGGAAATGGACAAAGAAGATTTTTGCAAATTAACAGTCTATTCAAAAGTAACCTGTACAGAACTTTAAAATGTATTTAGAAAAAAGATGGTAAGAAAATATAGTAATGAAAAATGACACTTGTTTGTAAAATACCTTGTCTTTTTAAATAATAGCATGTACTCAGTTAGTTATCCAGTTAGTTATATAACAGGTTATAAATATTACACCTTTATGTGGAATGTGCTTTACTTTAAGTGAGATATTTAACTATTTTCTAGTTTTCCAGAAAACAATGTTTTAGATATAGAATTCTGGTTATGCACAACTCATTTATGAATTAATCTTGAAAAGTATTAACAGTATCTCTGAGCTGCTTAGCACGTCAACATACTTTTAAAAACCTACAATTCAACTCTAAAATAGATATTTATTTTTTTAAAAGACAATTGAAACACATTAAGATTTTTAATGGGTTTTTTTAAATCCTACATTATAAAGGACTAATTCTGTTACAAATGCCAAATGCAAGACAGCTATATGTAAAAACGTGTTTTTGGTTGCAAATGTTTGGACAAAGAAATACATAAGTGAATTCAGGCATAGGACAATCCCTTAGATATCCTTATAATAAATAATTTAATCTTAAATGTATTATGTCATTAAATTGTACACAGTAAAATCCTTGCATCAGTTTCATCATGGGAATGTCTTAACAATTAATCTGCCTTGTAAGACAATTCAAATCATATACTTCAAAGGATGACATATTTGTGTGACTCAAAATACAGGTTTCTAAATTCTACTTTGATTCACCTTCTGTTAGACAGCAGTATGACAATGAACACCCTAGTCCTTTAAGGATCAGTGAAAAAGTCCCTCTATCACCAGAAAAATATTCAGAAAAATTGAAATGAGAAAATGAAAATGTAGCAAAGTCTCACCGTGCATGCATTCTGTATTAATTCTCCACTTTGGAATTTATTTTGAAATTTTGTGTGTCTCAGAATTATTTAGAAAAATATTAGGTCCTTTATCCATCAGCTGAAGCTAAAGCACAACTGGTCATGTAGCAAAGCAGTGAGATACACAAACAGCTTCAAGATATTTTTTTAAAAGCATTTTGCAATGGCTACAATATAATCCAAACTTGGTAAAAGAATAATGATGGTTTCATTGTGTAAGCAAAAGTATTCCTGAGTACCTGTTGAATTCCTGCAATTTTTTTCAACTTCAAATAATGCACAATTATGATGATAACTTAAAGAGGAGAAAAGTTGCTAGTATACTTTGTAGTTCACACCATCCTTGTTTATTTCCATTTTCATACAGAGAACAGGGAATTTTGTATAACGGGTTCTAGACATAGCAATAGATAAGGAGTGGTGAGCAGCAACATTAGCAATTTGTCACTTTCACTCATTGTGGCTGATCATCTGTCACTGTTTTATATTGTCATCTCTTTTATTATATATAATTTATTGTCTGAATATTTTAATACTAGTTTAGTCTTCTGAATGGCCCTCATTACATAGTTTTTTTATAGAATACCACATCTTTTTAGATGGGGATGGCTTGGTAAATGGAAAGGAAAAGCATAATGCATGATATAATATAGCAAAATATTTTTTTATTTCACTTCATTTTGCTAACTATTGCTAACAGCTACAATTGATTTCTGCAATTAATTTGGCAATATTTGGAGCTGTATACCTCATTGAACATTGTGCACTATGATGTAAGAAATTCTTGGAGACGGTAGACCTGCAATCTATTGTTTATCTTACATTGCTTAATTCTATGTTCATCCTAAAATAATATCCTTTCAAATGATGCCATTATAATATGTTTGACAGAGTCAACATATTTTTATAATAAAAATATTCAAAGGCATTTGATAAATCTTACCATCATGTGTTTCTCTAATCTTCAAACCACTTCAACCTCATATTTTAATAATTTAGTTCTTACATTCACCCGAGGTTACCTTCAAAGAAGATGATTTAAATAAGATTTCATCTTAACTTTCCATATTTTAAACACTGAACATCACAAAGTGCACCTTTCTCTTCTATAGCCACATTTATATAAACTTATAAATAAAGTTTTATATCTGTTATTGGCAGCATGGTTTAAAAATTTGGTTTGTGTGAGGTGTAACTTCTTCCTTTATAACTATTATTTTAGCTAATATAAAGCCACCAAAATAACTTGTTTTCTTAATATTATTTATGCTGGATATTTATTATTTATTTGTTAAATTTATTTGCTGCCTATCTTGCCATGAGGTATTCTAGGTGGCTTACAGTATAAAAAAAAGAAAAGAAAAGGAATATAAACAGAACAGAAATAAAATAATAGAACCCATAAAATAAACAATGAAAAATGAACACAATGAGAATACATCAATATGATAACTAAAAAGGTGAAGTGGTAGAGAGCAAAGAGTATGGATATCACATTAGAGTGATAAATGGTTATCAACAAAAGCAAATTCATTACTATCACTTTATGCTAACAATTTAATTTATACCCTTGTTTTCTCCTCTTTTGGACACTCAAGCAACTAATATAATTAACAGTGAAAAGTCTAAAGAAAGATGAATGTACAGGTAATTCTTGACTTACAACATTAGTTTAGTGATCAAAGTGACAACAATGAAAAAAGGGACGTTTTCACACTTAGGACCATTGCAACATCCCATGGGTCATGTGATCAAGTGTGGATGCTTGATGCCTGGTACATTCTTACGACAACTGCAGTATCCTGGGATCATGTGGTCACCTTTTGAGACCTTTCGATAAGCAAAGTAAATGGGGAAGCAAGATTCACTTAACAACTGTGTTATTAATTTAACAACTGTAGTGATTCACTTAACAACTGTTGCAAGAAATGTCATTTTTTTGACTATGTTTTTTTTTATTTAATTTTTAAAAAAACAAAACATATCTAAAAAAACATAAACAATAAATCACCCGTTGCTATACAT
>JANHZT010641266.1:0-12284 GCA_032468215.1 Stegonotus admiraltiensis | reverse complement strand
ATTGCCCCCCACAAACCGGGTCCTCATTTCACCCACCTTAGAAAGGATGGAGGGCTGAGTCGACCTTGAACCTGGTGAGATTCGAACTGACAGTAATTGCAGGCAGCTGGTGTTAAATTATAGTGCATTAGTCTGCCACGCAACCAAGGCTCTTTAAAAGCTTTGGGTTGATTTTAATTGTAAATTTAAAATTATGTTGTTCAACATAATTTATACTTTGTATAAAAAAAGAACACCGCTTGGGGGGGGGCAAAAAATCCCTACTAAGCAGGTATATACGAAAGTATGAAGGCTTAATGCATTGTAGCCGCCCTGAGTCTCCAGAGAAGGGTGGCATATAAATCAAACTAATAAATAAATAAATAATAAACATTAGGAGATATATAAAATAAAACTTTTAGAAAAATGAAATCTGCCCACAAAACTAATTTAGGCTCACTCCCTCAAGACTTATCCACTTGTCCCATCACCAAAACTGTCAGCAACCATTTTCTGATGATACATACATCAAATTTTAGTCACTTCATTCCCATTGCAAATGTGACCTCTAGCTGCATTTACCTATTGCCGTTTGAAAACAGCATTTTCTTTTTTATCTCATCTATTTCATATCTTTACTTGAATACAGGTTAGGACAATTCACTGGGTGTTCAGAATAACAGAATGACAGAATTGGAAGGGACCTTGGAGGTCTTCTAATCCAACCCTCTGCTCAAGCAGGAGACTCTATACCAGTGATGGCTAACCTTTTTGCCATCGCATGCCAAAAGCGGGAGGAGCACGGGGGGATCGTGTGCATGCGTGCCCACACCCATAATTCTATGCGCCCTGCCCCCCATGCATGTGTGTGCAACCTTCCCCCCCATGCTCCCCCTCTTTTGGCACAATGGGATGGTGGGCCTGGTAGAGTCTTTTTTCGCTCTCCCCACTCACCAGCCTTTCTAGGAGTCTGGGGAGGGCAAAAATGGCTTTCCCCACTCCCCTGGAGGCCCCCCGGAGGCTGGAAGCAGCCTGTTTCCCAACTTCCAGTGGGCCCAGAAGGCCCAAAAATCAGTTGGCTGGTGGGCGCATATGCACCGGAGCTGAGCTTGCGTGCCCACCAATATGGCTCTGCGTGCCACCTGTGGCAAGTGTGCCATAGGTTTGCCATCACGGCTCTATACCATTCCAGACAAATGGCTGTCCAGTCTCTTCTTGAAAACCTCCAGTGATAGAATGTCCACAATTTCTGGAGGCAAGCTATTCCGCGGATTAACTGTTCTGTCAGGAAATTTCTGCTTAGTTCTAGGTTGGTCCTTGATTAGTTTCCTCCATTGCTTCTTGTCTTGCTTTCAGGTGCTGTGGAGAGTAGGTTGACACCTCCCCCCCCCATTCCCTGTGACAGGATCTCAGGTACTGGAAGACAGCTATCGTGTTACCTCATCATTAGATTAGATATAACCTAACTCGCTCAACCATTCTTCATGCTTTAGCCTCCAGTCCCCTAATCATCTTTCTTGCTGTTCTCTGTATTTTCTCTAGAGTCTCAACATCTTTTTAATTTCACGAGAAAACCGGTAAAACTGCATTTCTTGCAGATGGACCAATCCTGCCCTGCCTATTTCTTACCAGTCAAATAAATCCAAGCATTGTATTTCATAGCAGAGGAAATCCTCTCTCAGTGGAGAAAATATTTGTCTTGATCTAAGAGGTTCTAAAACCTTGACTTCATCATTTATATTAAAACAGCATGTTGCCTAAACGGCTTTCTTAGTAGGAAACAAGTTGCTGGTTTGACACTCAGCAGAAACGTTTTTAATTACCATTTTCTTTTGTTCTACTATCTAGCTTTCTCCTTCTAGCTAAAGAGGTTTTTTTTTAAGGTTTTCTTTGCTTGCTTGTTGCTTAGTGCAAGTTTACAGTGTTTTATTGTTTTTCTGTGCACTTAAGAGAAAGTTATTGGCGATATTATGAATTATAAAACCTTAAAAAAAAACTTCAGCAAACTAGGGAACCTAGATATCATAGTCCTCTTAATTGTGTCCAAAGTAGAGGAAGATGGGGAAATCCAGAAAATAATTTCTTAAGCTGTTTCATTTCCAGCTGGTTTACACAAGGGAATCCAGCATTTTAAACCTATATTATACTTGTCAAAATGATGGATTATCTGGGGGTGAGTTAAAAAGAGAACTCTTTTCCATTTGGATCACAACAGTATTCCACAAAAAGACATGCATCTACTGATTTAGCAATTCACTAGTGTTTGGCAAATGTGAAGTACTCAAATACCAGTAATCAAATATAATGTTATTATCAACAATACCAAGTTATGTTGCAGTCATTTCGACAATGGATATTTCCCAATCATGGAATAATGTTATGTAATCAGATGCCCTAAAACAAGACAATTTTGTAATATAGGGCAACAGCAAATTTTGCAGAAATGAGTAACTTCTAACTAACTGTAAGGATTGCTTCTCCTTTCAACTTAAGAAAGTAAAAACTCTTGAAATGTGGTTGTTCAAAAGGATCCTTTTATTAAGCAGAAGTGATAGCCATCCAGTTAAAGCAAGATCTGAATACCCTTAGGCAAGACAAGTAGGATTAAAGCAGTAGAGACCCTTCCCTTTAAGTCAGAATGCAGATTTTAACCAATACACAAGTGTGAAGATGTTTTCTTTACTAGTTTCTCTGAGAACCCAAACAAACATATATTCACACAGTTACCCTTTAAAATGAAACAACTCACATGGCTATCATAAAAATTCCTCCAGGTAAAGAGGATCTCAGGGCTCTTTGCCTCCAGGATATAGGTTGTAAAATGTCTGTTGACACAGGCAATGCTAGTAAATCGAATCCAAGTCTCCCCCTTCCTCCAATTGAATGGCAGTATCATTTTTAGGGATCTGACACTAACTCCATTACAGAGTATGTGACACTCAGAAGGAAACTATCTGACTAGTTTCTACTCTCTCCCTACTCCATGCACTTTTCAAAGTGATACTTTCTGAAGCCTGGAAAGGAATTTTCTAGTTATTCTTTGGTTTCTTAGCATTTGAAGTTTTTTGGATTCTATTTCTGCCACTATATAGATTTATAGGTACAATTCTGATTTTCATGTTAACTCTTTTATGTTGAGTCTTTTCACATAAAGTTTCATGCCAGTCACTGTAGAGTTTAAAGATTTATAATGTAACAATTTACTTGACACCAACTCTACTGAAGCATTCAATCTGCAGATGTTTAGTGCGCATACGAGGGAAGTCAAGCTTAATTGCCTATAGACTCAATATATTCAGTCTGTTCCATTTCAGGGTTATTAATAAGACTACGTAGTAATGTTTTCAATCTATGCTTACAAAAAAAAAATCAGATGATCCAATCCAAGTCTTATTGTAAGCAAAAAGATATGGAATACATTAAACCACCAAAAAAGATGTTTTTTCCAGCAGAGTAGAACAGTCTCCCACCATCTATAACTGCACCACTTGCATTTGTACACACCATCACTTAAGTAAATAACCCACAATCAGATGAAATTGCAATGCTATTTTTTGTTTAAACCACAGGATTCTCCTTATCAGTTTGAGCAACCTAGTCCAACTGATAACTTTAGCAGAAGAAAAGTCCATGGTCCCCCCCACCCCCGGGTAGCTGGTGAAGAACAAGATGCTATTCCTTCCCATTCCATTAGGAAAATTTACTGGACTTGTACTTCACTGATTTCAACGCTAGAACATCACAGTATTTTTTACTAAAATATAACAGTAGTCTACATCTCTTTTACACAAAATATCCCAATTCAATAGCATTTGATAGTTCAATAGCATTTTCCAGTTTTCTCTGTCAAAGTTCATGCAGTATAATATCAAAGGAAATTATATTTATAGCAACATATTTAAAAAAAAATCAGAAGCAAAATGAGCATTAGTTATTTGCACTGAAATAAATATCATATTAGGTAAAATAATTAATATTCTGGCTATCAAATAAATAATGAGCAAACATGTATGTGCAGGCATTCATGAATGCAAAAGTGTGTGTGTGTGTGTGTGTGTTTGTGTGTAGATGGCCATCTATCTAAAATGTCTGGCAACAGATTTATTTTTTTAACTAATTTCACAAAATATCATTTGTATGTATGCATTGAGGCAGGGAGACGGGAGGTAGAACAAATAGAGAGAAGAAGGAAAGAACAAACACCTTTGAGTCTTTCCAACAGAACGCCCAGGGGACTTCCATTATTTGTTCCTATTTTCATAATATCAGAGGAGACCAAGCAATCTTAGTTCAAAGCAGAGATGATGAAACACACAACTTTTATTTCCAGTGCAGAGGAAAAATCTACACCATTTGTTACCTGTGGAAGATATCTGGTGCTAGTATCAACAAGTCTGGCACTAGATCTATTCTGATATACAACCACTTCACTTGCACAATGCCATGAGCTCCTCAGCCATCTTGGACAGTGGTAGGATTCCAAATCTTTTCCTACCGGTTCTATGAGAGTGTGCTTTGCCCCCGTGAGCCTAACACACACTTTGCACATGTGTGCAGCACTCAAAGACCACCTTAGGTGTCAGCGCTGATGAGCTAAGCTGTTGTTTAGCTGTTGTTTAGCTCAGCTAAAATGTGGCAATCCACTCTGCCACGCGAATCAGCTGAGCTAAAAAAACAAGGGGATATAGGGTAGGGAATGGTGGTGCTGGGAGGACGGGGCCAGCCAAAGGTGGTATTTGCCGGTTCTCTGAACTACTCAAAATTTCTGCTACCAGTTTGTCTCAACCAGTCCGAACTGGCTGTATACTACCTCTGATCTTGGATGGCAAATATAAAGGGATACTGCCTGAAAGACTCTGTCCCTGTGGTTTTGGAGAGGTAGAAACCTGTGGACACATCCTTCTTCACTGTTCTTTTTATAGAGACACATAAACAAAATTTAATTTTCCAATAATTAATCGGTATTCTGACACCATTTATGTGTGGTTACTTAAAGACGAACGAATCAAAGTGACAGTGCAGGTAGCTAGATTCTGCACAGCAGCACTAAAGATTTGCTGGAACCTGATAAATAATCCTTTATAACCATTTTATACAATTAATGCACCAAATCTTTTGATATTATCACCCTGTTTTTTTAGTACCTAATAACTATTTAATGACTAATGTTACCTTGTAGGTCAGGCAATGTTCATGTTTATGTGCAACTGATAGATAGGCTACCAAATTATGATTTCAATGTAGATTTTGTTTGTTATTTGTTATTATTTTATACCAGAATTTTTAACTAGATACACTCTGAGCATTTTTAATTGTACTGGTCTTTGACTATAATAAATATTGGATTGATTGATTGATTGATTGATTGATTGATTGATTTGTAACCACAATGAAAACCCAATCGTACAGCTGATATCACATAATTTTATAATAACAGATCAATTGTAAAACAAGTAATAAAAATCAGATTTTTAAACATCTAATACAAGAAAGGAAACAAAGCAGAAAATGTGAACTGTTTTAGTAAATAGGTAACTTAGGATATTGGGATATTGGAATAATAGGATACTGTCATTTGCTAGCTTTTAGAATTGACCTTAGTTTACTAGGTGTTTTAGTTTAGTTTAGTTTAGCTTATTGTCATTGCACCTCATACAATGAAATTAAATGCCATTTTCAGTGTACATTATAACTATAAAAATAAAACACAAACACACATCCTTTACATTTTATAAAATTGAATTGAAAACCCCTGATATTGCATTAATATTGCACTATACAGTAGAATTCAATATGGTTATTGTGCTGGAATAGAAGCTATTTTTCAGCCTATTTGTCCTTATTTTCATTATCCTGTACCGTCTGCCAGATGGTAACAGTTCAAAAAAAGGATGCCAGGATGAGATGGATCTTTAAGAATGTTTTGAGCTTTCTTAAGGCAGCGGGAACTATAAATCTCTTCCAAAGAGGAGACAGGGCAACCAATGATCCTCTGGGCAATGACGTTAACCCTCTGGAGTGCTGTTCTATCTGCCACTGTGCAACTGGCAAACCATACACAGGTGCAGTAAGTTAAAATTCTCTCTATGGTGCAGCGGTAGAAGGCCACCAGCAGTTTTCATTGTTGTTGTTTCCTGAGAAGTCTCAGGTAGTATAAACTCTGCTGGGCCCTTCTGTGAGTGTTGCAATGTGAGTGCCCCAGGTGAGGTCCTCTTTTATGCTAACACACAGAAACTTAAAACTGGCCACTTGCTCCACTCGGTCTGTTCCTTCTATAGTTCCACTATAAGCTCCTTGGTCTTATTGGTGTTAAGGACTAAATTATTGTCTCCACACCATGAAAGCAACTAGTCAATAGGCAGACATCCCCCCAGAGATGAGTCCCACCACTGTTGTATCATCTGCAAATTTAGTAACGGTATTACTACCGTGAGTGGGAATGCAGTCATGCATATAAGGAGTATAGAGTAAGGGACTCAACACGCAACCCTGTGGTGTACCAGTGTTAAGAATAAGGGCTGAAGAGATATGATTACCTAATCTGACCCTCTGAGAGTGGCCAGATAGGAAATCCATAACCCAAAGGCATTTAGCTTAACAATATCATGTGGTTTCCATAAAACATGATTAAAATCAGACTACAAATTATTATTTTGATCAATATATGATCAAAGGTACAATCATAAATATTAAATATACTTTCTGCACAATGGACAGAAAATATTAAAGATATTTGAATTCTAATATAAATTGAAACCATATTTATTGACAGTTGCAGATATTTTTTTAAAAAATATTCTATATACAATACTGAATACACAGACAAAATGATATGTCTTAAATGCATGCTACTTTTAAATCTGTTGTATATAAGTCCTTCTCTTCTGTACACGAATCTCTATTTTTAATCTACATTAAATATCAAGTGATTCTGCAATTCTAATTTCTGTAAAATATTAATTCAAAGCGTACCTTGAGAAAACATCTCTAAGATAAAAAAAAATTACCAGGAACTTGCAGAATATATAAATAGATAGAATTTATAAATGTGGGATGCCAAGTTCATTTTAAACACAGGTAATCTTATCATCACGGAGTTGTGATTTAATTGAAAGAATGCCAAATAAAAGTGTCATAAAATGTTCATACTATAACTGATCCAGTGGTGGGTTGCTACCAGTTCTCCCCAGTTTGGGAGACCCGGTAGCGGAAATCTTAATGTGAGAACAAACAGATTCGCTCCAACTGTCAGCTGGGCCCTACTGCCCGCCCCCGCACTATAACTACCTTTATTCCCTAGTTTTTAGCCCAGCTGCAAGGTGTGGCAGAGTGGATTGCCATGCCTCAGCTGTATATTTATTCAATGCACTTGCATGAAGTGCAAATTTGGCACGCGAGCGAAACGAACCGGTGGTAACACTGGTTAGACCCCACCACTGAACTGATCCAATATTTTGAAAGAGAAACTAGTGAAAATAAAATGCAATTGTATGAATCATGTATTATTTTCATTTATGAAGAAAGCATTTAAGTTATATAAGAGTATAACTTTATACTCTTATAAATTATATAAGTAATGTGGAATAATAAACCAAAATTCTCTAGAGTGTAACATATGTTGATCCAATCACTTGAAATTATTTACAAGGTATGCACAGATGCTAAGATTTGTCATGAATTCAGCTTGCCTTAAGGCTTCCTATATATGCCATTATCATTATTATGCTTGGCTTGTCATCTAATTTGCTCTTAAGGACAAATTCAACATATGCATATTTAAGCGCCAATGAACTAACAAGAAATAGGTGCATGCAAGAATATGTATTCTGGATTCTGATGTTAATGAAGATGGACCGTGTTTGATTACCTACATTTAAATAGTTACATCTAATACTTAAGTAACACAAATACTTCAGCTATATAAAAACATTTAATGTGTGATCTGAAGTTGGTATAAATATCAATGTCAAAAACATTGTGTTCTAAAATATGTGCCCTAAAATAGATTACAGGAGCTTATTTGAGTTGATAAAAACAGAAATATATATATTTTAACTAGATTTAGTAAGGATATGAAATATGAGGCTGACCAGTCTTTTCCATTCTTGGTGATATATTTGAAGCATTACTTACAGTAGCAGCTTATTGAAACAATTATGTATAGTCTTCTGAAACCCAATAATATTTGAAGACCAATTTACAAAGAAATGTCCCAAACATAGTATTAAAAAAAAAACCTATATGTAAGCATGCAAAAAGTAAAGGTCTTTCTGATTGTAACCATTAGGTGAGCCCTCAACCTTTACAACAGTGCAAAAAATGACCTACTTTTGCCTTCATTTGGAATATTTTTTTAAGATGAGCCTTGTTTCCTGATTTATAGAGGATTCCAAAAACGTTACGCATTTTTTAATTTCTAGTAGTTTAGAGAAAGTAGTTTATCACATATCCACTATCAAATAATTCTATATTTAATAACAATGTGACATCATAACACAGTTTGTAATGACAAGACAATATTCTTAAATAAACTGTCAAAGAAAAGTGACTGAATTTGAGGTAAATTCTGTTTACAAGCATAGATAAAAGGCCTAATGATTCTTAATAAACATTACAAAAAAACCCCAGAATGAATTTACTTACATAATGTCAGAATTCAGGTCCCATGTACAAACTTTTCTTCCAAAATCTAATCTAATACTAAATGACAGTTTATGTAATAAGTACCGTACCTCTAAATGCACATATTTCTAGGAAACTCCAAAATACACCTTCAAATGACCTGTAAATTAATTCCTTCTAAAGTAAATCTTAAAAGGACTGGTTAGCTTAATCCCTCAACAACTTTAAATCCACTCTTCTTAAGTTTACATGCTGAGGGGGGAATCTGCTAGAAGCTTATTCCTATCAATTTTTCCCCTGTAGTAGTAGCCAGTTGTGGAAAAGGAGAAGTATGCCTCCCAAACTTCAGTGTGATTCCACAGGAAGGAATCTAATCCATCTGGATTTACCAAAATAGTCATAAATTGTGTGGAATAAGGCTCAGTTTTATTTTGTATATATTTATCAAACATATTTCAGTTATTCCAAGTTAGTCTTTTGCTGATTTCTAACTGCTACCTTCATGAGCATCTCCATTTCCCCTTTATTTATACAGCCTCTCTTGAGACAATTCTTTTCTTTAAACCAAGCAGCCAAGGAAGCGTTTTTTAAATTTTTGTAGTTGTGTAGTGTTAACCTCTAAAAACTGTTGTAAACAGATACCTTGTGTCAATATTTTATGGTATCCTTTTGTCTTCATATAGAGTTGCCTTTAAAGGTGTCCCAGAACATGGCAAAAGTATAATCTAAAAAAATACAGATCATATTTTTAAAGTCTAATATATGCCAGTTTATATAATTTTGGCAACATTTACTTGCACAGAACAGCTTATTTAAAAGAACCCCATGCAGAGTTTATTTGGCTCAGGATTTGGACTTTTGGCAGAATGAACATTAGCCACAAGTGAAGTCCAGCTGCTATGTAGCCTCCTTTCCTTAAAAAGCCGCATTAAGCCAAATGATTATGCTCAGTTTATTTTAATTTATGAGATTGCCAAGGGACATTTTCTTTTTTAAACCCCAGTATACTAGTAGCACTGTTGTGTTGCTGCATGAGACTTTTTATTTTTCTATATTTAACAATTCTCACCTGGTTCACCAATTATTATTTTTTTATCCTAAACAAAAAGATCCTGTAGAGAGGTGGCGGACCTAAAATTAGGCTGTTAAAGTAACAGTATATCTTAAAATTTGCCTTCATCCAGCGGTAAATGTAAAATTAGGCAAAAGTGTATCAGGACAATCTTTAAACTTAAAAAATACTTCTTTTTAAAACATTTAAATGCAAACTAAAAATATGAATTGCAGAAAGAAAGGAAATTTTTTTTAAAATCTATTTTATATTTACCTATAATCACTGGCTTACTAATGAATTTATTACTATTATATGAACAATGCATGTTACTACCATAAAGTATCTCTGCCATAGTAACACATATTGCTCAATTATTTATTAGTAAAAATTATAGCTTTTCAAAAATAGATAATTATACATTTCTGAAAACCATTCCTTGACATCTGGGATAATATGGCTTTTGATTTCTCAATTTTTTAAAACACTTTTCATTCTCAGTACAACTATTATTCCTGATAATCAATCAAATGCCAAGCTATAACATTTACTTTATCTTTAACATTTAGAGATTTCCCCATAAATCAGCTTATATACATGAATACACTATTGCAATAAAATGCCAAAAAATCATTTCATACATTATGGTTCAGTAAAACTCAAATATTTTATACCTCCAGCATAGAAAATCTGATGTCCATCCTTTCAAAAGTATTCTTTCTTTTTTTTATAAATAAAATAAAAAAAAAATCAAAAGTATTCTTAGGGGTGTCCAATTATTTCTGATAAATTAATCTCAGATCTCTAGACACCATTTTAACAATTTTAAGGATGTGAATCTTTAAATACAAACTCAGAGCATTTAAAGCAAAAATATAACTGGCAAGTAATGCTAGTTTATTTAAAACATTTTTATGGTTACCTAATTCAGACAAAGTGACTTTTGGAAGTAGACAAGAAATCATGAAATTCACTCAAAACTCACCATTAAAAACCCATTAAGATAATAAAAAGGTGATCAGAACTAAAATACATTATAATTCTTCTATTAGGAATTCTGTTCATCCTAAATTGACCAAGCAAGGAAAAGGTCAGGTCTTAACTACCATTTTAAATGCTTGTAGGATCTGGATCAATGGTGGGTTGCCCCTGGTTCGGATCGGTTCGCAAGAACCAGTAGTAAAACCAGTGGGAGGCCCTGCCCACTGCCGCGGATGACATCATCAGTGATCTCTGCATGCCCAAAAGCTTCTGTGCATGCGTAGATGAAAGGTGCACATACGCGCAATCCCATTGCGAACCAGTAGTAAAGGTAAGTAGAACCCACCCCGATCTGGACCAGCATTGTATCAGACAGATATTAATTCTCAGGAAGACATATTTCCCATGATCCACAGGATGACATTGTGCCAAAGAAGGGATCCAAAGTATATTCTCCCTATTAGAGGTTATTTGATGGGAACTGCCTAGAGCAGGGGTTACCAACCTTTCGGATCTCAGGGACCATAAAATCCCATGGACCACTAATATGATCTGCTTAATGACCAGATAGGTGGGCGTGGCTAGGTGGTCATGTGACTAGGTAGGCATGTCCAACTCGATGTCACTCACATCTAGAAGTGCCTCACCGGCCTCTACTCACCATTCCCCTGCCAGCCACTCCTCGCTTCCTGCCCAGGCTCCTTAATGTCCCAGTAGGAAGCAGTTGTTGGCATTAAGCAGGCCACGGTGAGAAAGAGTTGGCAAAAGAGCTCAGTTCAAATGGTATCTGACCGAGGAGGAGACTTAGCAGAAGCAACTCACTGAGGACTAGGAGCATAGGCTTTCCAAGCAGAGGGAAGACCTGCGGGAGTGCAAGGCCAGGTACCGATGCCTGGAGGCTCAGTTGCCTGAGATAGTCAGCCAGTCCAGGCCATGATGCAGTCTCACTGAAACGAGGCTCTCCAGCTTTTCACCACCAACGGCATTTCCCTCCAGACTTCGCCTAAAGCCCCACACCAGGAGGCTGAAGCAGACCCCAAGTTAGAATTTCTGCCCCCCTCTGACCTGCACAAAAAGACCCCAAAGGGGAGACTGCAGCAACACAAACATTCATTGCACCTATTCAGTCCAGGGGCCATAGCTTGAGGACCCTTGATTTAGTGCAATATAAAAAATGCAAATAACTTTTCTGTGGACCATCAAAATTTTCTCATGGACCACCAGTTGGTGACTGCTGGTCTTGAGAGAAAGCAGTCATCCTGGCTTGGATAGCAGAGGGAAGATTCTCCCAGCTTCAAAGCATTCAAGAAGTGTGTAATTAATGCTCATAAAGTATATGTGGAAAACCAATAAAGATGTGTAGTTCAAAATCAGTATTTTTACCATATTTTCTTAATAACTTCTGTTTTTAATTGGATTTAAATCTGAATTTAAGGAAATTATTCATTTTTTATTAACTTTGGTATTTTGTTTATGGATTGTGTTTTTTGCTTGCTTAATTATGTGAACTGAGCTGCCCAGAAACACAATGAAGAAAGAAAGAAAGAAAGAAAGAAAGAAAGAAAGAAAGAAAGAGAAAGAAAGAAAGAAAGAAAGAAAGACAGTGACTGAATGTTCTTCAGACAACCTTTTTCAAAAGACAGAATAATAC
>JANHZT010641241.1:0-12288 GCA_032468215.1 Stegonotus admiraltiensis | reverse complement strand
TGGCTGTTCACCGCCCTGAGTCCTTCGGGAGAAAGGGCGGTATAGAAATTTAATAAATAAATAAATAAATAAATAAACCCAGAGAAAGTCTGTGCAGTACTGGACTGGGCTCCACTCCACACCAGGAAACAGAGCTGCAGACCTTTTTGGGATTCGCAAACTTCTATCAGCCCTCGTTTGCACAAATCACTCTCCACGTCACAAAGTTGATAAAAACAGCCAGTTGCTCCAATGGAGAATGAACTGTCAAGCAGCATTTGAGTAACTTTGTTTATTTGCAGCCAAGCCAGTCCTAAAGCACCCAGACCCAAATGCTTCTTTTGTCATCCAAGCCGATGCCAGCAATGTGGTTGTGAGGGCAGTCTTCCTACAAAGAAACCAGGAGGGGCCCCCCACAACCATGTGCCTACACATCCAAAAAACACACCGACATTGAGTGATGGTGAACCGTTTGGGAAAAAGAGGCATATGCAGTGCAATGGGCATTACTTACATGGAGCACTTTCTGATGGTGGCCAAGGCTTCTTTCGAGGTTTGAACAGACCACAAAAATATAGAGGCCCTATTACCCCCCCCCCAAAATAGCTGTCACCTAAACAAGTTCGATGGGCGCAATACTTCAATCGCTTCAATTTCACACTGAAATACCTCCCAGGGGAAAAAATCTTCCTAGCTGATGCACTATCTGGAATGCCTCAGTATTAATGAATGCCTCACTCTTAAGCCAGAAATAGTCAGACCAGTCATCCTTCCCACCAACTAGCGGCCCCAGTAACCATCAGGGCACAAACGAAAGCAAGGGCCCCAAAAACTGAAGCCACCTTAAAAGGAACCCTGGAGGGAGATGAATGCTTCCAGAAACATAAGAATGAATGCACCATGAGAGATAGTTTGACTTGGGTGGGAGCTAAATTTTATGTCCAGAAAAGCCAGAGACTGTTGTTTCTAGAGAAAAGTCATGACTTTATAACTGCAGAGCATTTTGGGTTCATAAAAACGCTCCATTTGGTCAAATGACAGTTTTGGTGGCTATTGTTGAAAAAGGGTATTGAAGAGTATATGGCAAGCTACCCAGTATGTGCCTCAGCTAAATGACAGCAAGAGAAAACACCAGGGCTCCTTCAAACAGGAGCAGAGCCTAGCGCTCCATGGAAAGAAATCTCCATGGACTTTATTGTAGAACTCCCTGAGAGCTCAGGAAATACAGTAATCTGGGTCATAATGGACCTATTCTCCAAACAAGTACATTTCGCAGCCTGCCAAAAGATCCCATCCGCCCATGTCTTGGCTAAACTTTTAATTAAACATTGTCTATAGCATGGGGCTCTGCAATGCATAATCTTTGATTGTAGAGTCCAATTCACCTCAAAGTTTTGGCAAGAGTTTCTGGGATTTTTGGAGACCTCCCAGGAACTAAGCTTCAGTCATCACCCCCAAACTAATGGGGTGTGTGAACGAGCTAATGGGGTTCTAGAACAGTACCTCAGGTGTTATGTTACCAACAAGACAACTGGATGGAGCGCCTTCCGTTTGCTGAAGTAGCATACAATAATTCTGTCCATAGTAGCACAGGCTTCATCCCATTCAAAGTGGCCACAGACCAAGACTTTGCCTCAAAATTGGAATTGCCCATGCTCTCCACAACACCTCTCTCAAAGACTGGGTGACCCAATTACAAGACAGCTGGCCACTAGCTAGAAAATCGCTAGAAGAGGTGAGGGACACCTATAAAAAGCAAGCAGACAAAAAATGCACTAAGCCTAAAGACTTTAATGTAGGAGAACAGGTGTATCTGTTTGCCAAGTATTTGTAATCCAGGCAACCCTTGAAAAAAACGGGTCCAAGTTGGACCTTTTCCCATTAAATGCCTGATTAACCCAGTCATAGTAGAGCTCAAACTCCCCAAATCATTCAGGTGCATCTATCCAATTTTCCACTGCTGAAACCTGAGGAGCTCTTCTCTCCTGCCTCCAATGCCACCCTGCCCCACCTGAGCCTCTCGTGATCAAAGGGGAGCAGCAGTTCAAAGTCAAAGACATCCTGGATTCCTGCAAACACTGGGGGAAGATCCAGTACCTAATGGCATGGAAAGACTTTCCCCCTTCCGAAATGGAGTGGGTGGACCTTAAACATCTTAAAGCCATCAAACTCCTTAAATGCTTCCATAACCAATACCCTGACAAACCAAGGTGACCTAATCCTGGTTTTCCTTGTTCTCTCCCTCTCCCTCCCTCCCTCCCTCTCTCTCTCTCTCTCTTTCTTTTGCAAGACTAATGTCCTTGTCAAGGGGGGCAGCATGTCAGGATCTCCATTGTTGGCCTGGCCCCTTGCTGGGTTCCTGCCATCAAAGGGGAAAGGAGGGAGGAGGCATTGGGGGCAATCCACACCTGTGTATCTAATGGTGGGAAATGGGGAGGTGGTGGTAGTGAAATGTCACTTTTTTCAATGACGTAACTGAAAGGTCACTAAATGAATGGTTGTAAAATGAGGACTATCTGTATACATAGGATTAAAAAGCATTTGGAAGAGTGTACTCTTTGTAGTTTAATCTACAAGTGTTTAATGTGCATAGCAATTGAACAAAATTGAACTACAGTGTGTGTAACATAGGACAAACAAAAAAACAAATATAACCCATAAAGTTTTCCAAAATGAACTGAATCGGCCCTCAGATCTTCATCTCAAATGTTCTGCCCTCTTCCTTTGCAAGCGATGAGCTCTCGCATGGAGAATCCTTTTGCACCAAAGCAAAGAATACCCAAAGAGCAAAAGGAGCCCCTGGCTCTTTACAGAACTCCAAATTCAGGGTTAAATAAGCGAACACAAATTCTTGGACTTATCTTGAGCCATAACAGGTGGCCACAGTTTAACCTGGGGGACGTTAGCAAATTGTCACATCCCGTTTTTAATGCCAGTCCTGCTCTAGTATGTGAGTAGGAATGGCAGTGATGCACAATAGTTGCCCTCAATTGGAGCTGGACTAGAGCCAGCTGTTTCTCAATGAGGACTTGTAGATTAGGTAGTCTATGGGAATCTTGGCTGAATCATATGCCTGGTTAACTCTCCTTTGGCAAAGTTGAGACTTCCTCTCAGTAAATAACACACACACCGATTTTATTGAAAGCCACTTTCGGTGCGATCCAGCTGGATAATAATTGCGGGAACTCCGGAGGATTGAATGATGGCCGGGAGGAGCCCGCCTCTTAGGCAAAGCCGCGGTCGCAGCAGCTGCGGGAAGGCTGGACACCCTTCTCTGCCCGGGCGGCACGGGACCGAATGGCCTCCAGGGCTTTCTAGAAACAAACACGGGTGTTCTTCGGGTCATCCCGGGGCCTGCGAGATGCCTCGGGCGTTTTTCAGTTTCAGCCGGAAAAGAGGCGGTTTTAACCACCCGGTTCCTCGCCCGTCCAGGAACCGCAGGCGCGCCCTGGCATCGTCCGATCCGCTTTTCGCAGAGCTTTGCAACGCCCGGAAGCGCTCCGTCCCGTTATTAGGCCGCCGTCGGCCTCCCGGAGCTCGCCCGGCTGCTTGGACTTGGTCAGAGGCGACGGGAGCCCGGCCGCTTCCCCCGCCAGCTGGTCCCACCCGGCCGGCGAGACCGTTCTTGTGGACGGAACCACGGCCGGGCATCAGCCTCCTCCGACCCGCTCGTCTCGCATCAGGCCGGGGGACGCAGCAAAGGCCGGGCGGGGGCAGGCGAAAACGGCGGGCAGGAGCCACCGGCCCGACGGGGAGCCGGCGGGCAAGGCCAGGGCGCCGGAGGGCGTTCCGGGGGTGCCTGGGAGGGCAGCGCCAGCCGGACGGGCGCGAGGCCGGGCGGGGCAGCGGCGGGGGGCGCCCGGCGGAACCGAGGCGGCGAGGAGGGGCGCGCGCGGCCAGGCGGAGAGCAGCGTGCGCGCTTGGCTCCTGCCGCGCTCGCTGCGTTGCCCCTTTAATTGTGTCCCCGGCCCTCGGGCGCCTCTCTCCACCGCCCACGTCAGCAGCCACCTTTGTTTCTCTCCGGCCGGGCTGCGGGCGGCGGAGCCCTCGACGCTCCTCACCGTAACCCCCGCCTCTCCCTCCTTCCATCCGCCCGCCTCCGGAGCCGCAGCCAGCCCAGCCCAGCCAAGCCTCCGCCGAGCGGTAAGTCACCAGCGGAGCCTGGCAGCAGCCTGGGCTAGCAGGGCGTCGGGTGGGCTGAGTGCACCCTGCGGCCTCTGCCTCACCCGCTCGCCCGGAGCCCCATTGGCCCGGGAGCCATTTGCTGCTGTCGCCGCCCCGGGCGCGGCGCTCGCTCCGCGCAACAAAGAGCGGCGCGGCCGGTGCTGCCGGGCGCGGCGCTGCGAGCCGGGCGCCCGGGGCGCCCCCGAGCCGGGCACCGAGCGGACAGGGCGACGGTGAGGAGGGCGGGGGCTGCCGCATCGCCACCAGCTGCGATCCGGCGGGCGAGAGCGAGAGAGCGGCGTTCCGGCCGCCCCCCCACCCCCCGCGAGCCTCTAGGGGCTCCCGCACCAGCGCCGCTGCCTTGGCGGGCTCCCGAGGCTCCCGACGGCCGAGCAGCCAATTCGGAAGTGCGGGCAAAGACTGACGGCGCCCTCAACCAATACGCCGCCGCGCTCCCTCTTCGGCCGGGCTGGCCCCGCTGCTTCCCCAGCTGCCCGCTCGGCGCTCGCTGCGGCGGCGGGCGTTTGGGTGTCCGCAGGCGGCGCGGTCCCTTCGGCCCCCGGGCGGCCACGGCGCCGGAGTCTCCTCAGTGGCCGCGCTGGGCCGTCCTCGGAGCGCACCTGAAGGGCGGGGGCCCTCCGGCTGCCCCGGCGCTTCGCGCTGCCCTTCACGGCGCTGAGCAAATGGCGGTTTGGCCCCGCCGGACCAAGCGCCGCATTCCCGGGGATCCGCCAGCCGGGCCCTCGGGCCTGCCAAGAAAGAGCGGAGGGGCGGGAAATTCCCCCTCCGCCAACCCCGGCCTTCAAGGCGCAGGCTGGAGATGCTGCCCGAACCGCGCCAGCGAGGGACGCCCAGCCTCCGGGACTTAAGCGGGCTAGCCGCGGTTCTCATCGCCGGAGGCTTCTGCCGCCCTGAGGAAACCAGCCGGGCTCCGCGGAGAGATTCGCCCGGCGCGAGTCCACCTGAGCAGCTGTTTCGAATGGCCAGAAGCCTTGGCGGGGAAGGCTGGGTTGGGGGGCCTGGCACCGGGTCCCGAGACCCTTTAGCCCCCTCCAGACCTCCGTGCTCCTCCCTGTTCTTCATAAAAGGACTGGGGAATTTGGAAAGAAGGGAAGATAGCAGCAGCCAAAACCACAGTAATGGAGAATAACACACCCACACCACATAGTATGCCAGTTTGGAATGAATGTGTGGTGCTAATCAAACATCGATTTTGGTGGACCCTTCAGATCTAAGAAGTGTCAAATTCCAACACAAGGCACAAACGGTTTGCACAGCACCCCAAGCCAAGTTTGTGTAAACTATCCATCAGTGTGCCTTGCTTTGTAACCAAGATTGAAGCTGCCTGATCAGAACCTGGTTGGTGGCATTTTGAATTTTGCACAGACCACATCCTGTAACCTATTTATATTTCTTTATAAGATTATCAATTGCCTGCATTCTGAAAGTCTTCCTTATAAAGTCCAGTTTGGACAACAGTGGCTGAGATGCAGCAGACAGCTGGGGAAGAAGATGTCATGTGGGTATCCAAGCTTTTGGGCTTAGTTTGTTGTGTGAGGATGGCCATTGACTAAAGGGCTAATTGCAAAACAAAAATAGGTCTGCATGGGAACATTTTTGCTGAGGAATAAACCGGACCGGACAGGAATAAAATAGACTAGCCTACAGACTAGACCAGAAGAGAATAAGAACTCCCTCCTCCCTGTGATTGCCCTTCAAGTATGGAAAGACAGCTATCGGGTCTCCCCTGAGTCTTCTCTTCTTCAGACTACACATACCTAGTCTTACCCTCAATCGTTCATCAAATGGTTGTCTCCAGGTCCCTTATCATCTTTGTTGTTCTCTGCACTCCTTCTAGGGTTTCACCATCTTTTTGTATGTTGATGACCAGCACTGGATGCAGTATTCCAAGTGTAGTCTCAGTATAGGGCAGTATTATATATTCATATGGTTTTGATGCTGTCCCTCTGTTGATGCAGCCTAGGATTGCCTTGGCTTTCTTGGCAGCTGCAACACACTGCTGGCTCATATTTAAGTGATTGTCCACTAGGACTCCAAGATCCTTCTCAGAGTTACTGCTGTTGAGCCAAGTACTGTCTATTCTATTCATGTGTATTTGGTTTTTCTACCTAAATACAGGACCTTACTTTTGAATTACATCTTGTTGGATAGGGTTCAAGATTTTTCTGGATCTTAAGCCAATCTTCTAAAGTGTTGGCTATTCCTCCCCAGTTTGGTATTGACTGCAGATTTGATGAGTTCCCCTTCTATCTCCTCATATTATCCCCTCATACTCAATACATTTTTCAGTACCCCTTTAACTTCAAACTAAATGAAAGGTTTTAAGTCAGGACTTATTGTCAAAACTCAGCTGTAGAATGGCCAAAGTTTCTCAAAGCTTCCCAATCAGGCAGCTTTTTGAATCCCTCTCTCTACCCTTAACCAATTCTGGGGAAAAGGGGTTCCTGTGCAGTTGCAGAAAATTGATGAGAAGTGAATTTGGAGCAGAGACCCTTTTGGCTACTGCTCATTTTTCTGACAAAGCGTCAATGGGCACAGGCAAAACTTCTATGGAAAGGGGATTCATGGGCACCAACAACAATTTAGCTTACATGCTACCTGCTAGCACACCAATCAATGCAGCGTATTTAGCTGTATTCACACAATACTAGGCATTTCTGGAATTAGCCAATCGTGTAAACCCAGAAACCTTAACAACTCGGAGTCAGAAAGAGGATAATAGAATCATAGAATTGGAAGGGACCTAAGAGATCATCAAATCAATTCCCCTGCATACTACACTATACCATCCCCAAAACATGTAACTCCAAAGTATCTTGGGTCAATTGTTAATCAAAGCTATTTTGTACAAATCCCAAAACCTGGTCACTTTGAAGTAACGGCTGTGCACTAATTAGGTATGGAGAAGGAAGAAAGTGATAGGCTGGAAAGAGAAGGCTTCCACTACAGCAATATTTTTAGCAACATTAAAATGTGTGGATTTCAATTCCCAGAATTCCCCACCCAGCATTGACTGCCTGAGGAATTCTGGAAGTTGGTTCACACTTCTTAAAGTTGCCAAGGTTGAGAAACACTGCACTATAGAAACAATTGCTACAAATGCTTTGAAACATTGGGAGCCCCTAAACCCTCGACCTTGCTGCTATCCAGCCAGGGGGAGAAAGCAGATATAATGATTGACACTGCATGAGGGCTGGTGTGATGCTAGGCAGGAAGGAAGAAACAGCTGGTGACTAGTCCACCCTGTATCTTGCCAGATCCAGCAGCAAGGCAAGGAGCAATATCACAGAAGCTACTGCAATGTATTAACGCTCACTAATAGAGCAGGAGCAGAGCTGGGGATGCCAGGGCGTGTTTGTGTGTGTATGAATGTGCGTGCATGCACACGCTTACCTGAAACCTGAAGAATTGTTTCTAATACTTGCTGTGTTTCTCAACCTCAACAGCTTTAAGTTAGGAGGATTTCAGCTCCCAGACTTCCCCAGTCAGCATTCAAAGCTCTAATCCCAGAGCAGGCTAATAACAATCATCTCCTGCAGTGGGGTATGCAAAATGAATCCTGGGAACCTGGCTGGGGAATTCTGGGAGATGAAGTCCATCCATTTTAAAGCAGCCAAGGTGGAGAGTGTAGTACTGGGCTCCCACAATTTCATTATTTAAATCATTCTTCTCTTTAGAACCCTATGGATTAGAGCCTTATTTCTCTTTAGGGGACTCCATAATTCCATGCTTTTAGCTAAAGAAGGCTTCTAGGATCAGTCCTCAGCATCTTCAGGTAAGCCAGGAGGGATTTGCTGCCTCTTAGAGTGAGTGAGCCATTCTGTGCCCAGCAGTCCAGCTCACCCCTTCCTGGCAGACCATCCCCATTGTCCAAGGGGATGCCTTTTCACCAGAGTCTCTACTGTCCAATTTGATCTAGCAGATGGGGGCTGCTGCATATCCCATCAGTCAAAGAGGGTTGGCTGGTGGGACTGGAAGACGGGCCTTTTCTGCAGTGGCCCCTGCTCTGTGGAACTTCCTCCCATCGGAGATTAATAGGGCCTCAACCCTCTTGGCCTGTCATAAAGTTCTAAAAACCTGGCTGTGTTCCCAAGCCCTGGGCATTGAAGGTGCTAAGGGCCCAGCTTCCTGGCTTTTACTGTTAACTGGCTAAGCAACTTGGCTAGTTATTTTTGATGTTTTTTATTGTTTTTAAAACGCTTTTTATTGAATTAATTGTTTTTATATTCTTGGGATTATAGGTCACCCAAGTTATTGACTGAGATGGGCAGCTACACAAATAGCTATAGAAATGAATGAATGAAAGAATGAATTGGTATATTTCTCTGTCCGAAGGTCTGAATATAGCTTCCTGTTAAAAACATTGCAGCTGCTGTGGGTATGTAAAAATAGGCCCTCTCTCTGCTCTTTTGCAGCGTACACCCTGCCCGGTTTCAGAATGGAGATTTCTTCCCACCAATCCCACCTCCTGCAGCAGTTAAATGAGCAGCGCCAGCAGGATCTGTTCTGTGACTGCAGCATCCTGGTGGAGGGGAAGGTCTTCAAAGCACACCGCAATGTGCTCTTCGCCAGCAGCGGCTACTTTAAAATGCTCCTCTCCCAGTGCTCCAAGGAGGCCAGCCAGCCTACCACCGCCACCTTCCAGGCCTTTTCCCCAGAAACCTTTTCGGTGATTCTGGATTTTGTGTATTCAGGCAAACTCTCCCTCACCGGCCAGAATGTGATCGAGGTCATGTCGGCTGCCAGCTTCCTACAGATGACCGACGTCATCAGTGTCTGCAAGACTTTCATCAAGTCATCCCTGGACATCAGTGAGAAGGAGAAGGACCGCTATTTCAGCCTCTCGGACAAGGAGGTCAGCTCCAATGGAGTGGAGCGCTTGTGCTTGTACAGTGCTGGCTGGAGAGCGGAGTCCAGCCCCCCCCATTCCCACCTGAGCCCCGACCGAGGGACATGTGTGATCAACAACAACTCTTGGACCAATTTCAGCTACTACCCGTCCGCCCCAAGAGCAGCCCAGCCTCTCTCCAAACATGACCAAAGACAGGAATCCCTGAAGAAAAGCAGGCATTTGGGGCTAGCCCAGCCTGCAGACGGCCCCCCCTACAAAGCGAACAAGCTGGAAGACCAGGCTGCCGAGCAGGCGAGCCATGCTCCTCCTTCTGAAGAGGAGCTCCAAGTGGACTCGGAAGGGGATTCCTGTCCTGCCGGCTACCAGTACGGGCAGGGCTCAGATGCAGTTGCAAGAGGGCTGGCTGTGCCTCAGCATGAGCACGAATTGCCCCATTCTGCCAGCAAGTCCAAGTCTTCCAAAGCCGAAGAGCAGTACCCCAGCATGCCCGCTGTCTTGGGGGTCATGGGGAATTGGGCTGAGGGTAAGAGCCTTGGCGCTGCACTCCCTTCCCTACCTGGGCAGAAGCCCCAGGTTTTGGCAGAAGCTCAGTCAGGGGTGGGAAATTAACAGACGTGGCTCCCTCAGAGTTGCTAGTTCTTGCGAAGGTTCCAGGGGACGCACCATGAACGTTTGATGAGTGCTGTGCAGAACTTGGTGAATTTTGGAAACTAAGCTCTTTAGCAGAGGTTTCAATCTGGAGTTGTCTTTTTTGCTCTCTTGGTTTAAGGGGAAGGTGGTGGTGGGTGGCCGAGGCAGGGCTTTTGAGCATGTTGGGCATAGAGTGAAGCCTATCCTGTTGGAGCTGGCCCCAGCAGATTGTGAGCTGGCATAGCAATGTGTTAGCCCTCCTGGGTAGACCAGACAGGAAATGGGACTAATGTGCTAATTTTACTTTATTCTAAAAGTATATTAAGAGAATCTTGCAAGTCTGATGGTAGAAACTTCCTACTGTCACGTTTAGCTTCTTGGTCCATTAGGGTGGGTTCTTCCTAAGCTTCCTCCTCTGACGGTTAAGCTGCTGGATGCTCCCCTTGCTCTTCTTTGCTCCTTCCCTCAGCAGCATCTTTCTTTTGTCCCCGGAGGTCATTCCCAAATACTATTTTGTATTGCCTGCCCAAGACAGTTTGCTGCCAGAAGCAGATCCTCCAATGTCCTCCCCCACTGTTATTAGAAAATGCTGTCTGACTGAAAGACACAATTCTGCTTTCTTTGATCCTTTGCTCAAGTTGACCAGAAGTTGCATCCAGTTGCACAGCAGGGCAACCCATTGAATGTGTCCTAACTGCATTTGTTCTAAAGAGGCTTTTCATGTAACTCACATGAGCTATTCACAATTCACAATTCACAGTTTATTTTATTTAAGAGAAATAAACTCTAGGAGTTGTGTCTTCCCCAGCTGAGTGCCCACCAGCTGTCTTGGCAGCCTAGCTCTTTAGAACACAGATGGTATGAATTATAGTCCGGCACACAGCTAGAAGGGATCGGTTGGAGAAGAGTGTCTGAATGGGTTTTTGTATAAACTTAAGTAGTCACATAGTTTAGTCAGGTTAACTAGTGTGGCAACATTCAAGATTGCCATCAGCTTCTCCCAATAATAATAATAATAATAATAGTAGTAGTAGTAGTAGTAGTATTTTTACAGATAACGTGGTAATCAATACCTGTTCTCCTATTTCCTCCACAACAACAACCCTGTGAAGTGAGTTGGACTGAAGGAGACTCTTCGTGCCTAAGGTGGAACAAAAACTCGGGGTCTCCTGCTTTCTAGCATGGTGCCTTAACTACAACAAATAGCAAAAGAACCACAAAACCTGCGGAATAAGAGTAGAGTAGAGTAGAGTAGAGTAGAGTAGAGTAGAGTAGAGTAGAGTAGAGTAGAGCTGGAAGGGACCTTGGAGGTCTTCTGGGTCATTCTATGTCAAGTGGTCGGATTTCAGGAAAGTGCCCAGGTTGACCATCATGGATTTTGATGAAATTTGGTGTGAACATGTGCACATGTCCCCAATGAACATTGGTAAAGTGTTGCATTTGCCGATGCAATACACGTGGAGATATAGTCATTTGTATGACCCCATACCGCAGCCCTCGACAGTATGACTCTGAGATTTCAGCAATTTTGAAACACAATATCTCCGGCAATATTTTGTTGAGAGAAACAAAACTTGGCCATCTTGTACAACTTGTTGTGCTCTATTAAACAAAATAATAAAAACATTTTCACGAGTGATCTCCATCTAGATAATTGGGAGCAAATTTGGCCGAAAATGACTGCAGCATGAAAAAAGGGTAAAGTTTGACTTCTTATATCTCTGGAAGGAAAGGTATGAGAAATGTGAAACTTTGTGTGTAATAACGTAGCAACACAAGGTTGTCAAATATAAAATTTCATTCTCCTACTGCTTTCCAATAGTTCGCAAATTGAGTGTAAATTTGACAGTTTTTGTAAAAATGCCAAAAATAGAGTATTTTCAGCCCACTTTTACAAAAGAAGACCTTCTGAAAACTGCTAAATCATTCTCATTAGATAGAGCATGTTTCAAACCCCCTAAAAAGTAGAGTTGGTGTTTCATTGCTGATGTATAAAGCCCTAAAAATAGGGACAAAGTGGAGGACGTTGTATGGCAACGTCACATCCATTCTATTATTGTTTCGTCTTGTTTGTTTTATATAGACATCATTACTACTATTATATTGTGTTGGTCCATGGTGACATTGTCACTAACAGTTCAGGCACTTGACCCAGCAACCCCATCCCCATAGGGAGCACACCTGATAGCCATGCAATACCAGCCACGGGTGGGTTTCTTGGTTCAGGATCCCAAGCCTGTAGTTTAGTTTCTTTCTTGAGGTTCCAAAGCCTTGTGTGGGTATCTGTCCTATTCCCAAGCTGCCGATTGGGCAGCTTATCTTAGGTTCCTAAAGTGGATATCTTATATGGTTTCCAAGCCAAAGTCCATACTGTTCGTATGAACTGCCAAATTCCAACAATCGCTGTTGTTGAATTTCCGCACCACATTCTTTAGCATTGCTTCTGGGAATTCATACTGTCGACCTGACGATGTAAGTGAAGATACAGTATACAGCCCCGCCCCTTGTGGCTAGGCAACTGGAAGCCACTGCATACCAGAGCCAACTGACAACATGGCCTTGAAGTTAACCACAGTTGCAAAGCTGCGATGTAAAATTCTCCACAGTTCTCCCCCACCCCCAATTTTATGCCCCCCCGTAAC
>JANHZT010641149.1:0-12300 GCA_032468215.1 Stegonotus admiraltiensis | reverse complement strand
TCCAGAATGCGGCCGCGCGGGGGATTTTGGGAGTAACAAGGTTCTCCCATGTGACACCTCTCCTGCGCGAGCTGCACGGGCTTCCTGTGGTTTTCCGGGTGCGCTTCAAGGTACTAGTGACCATCTTTAAAGCGCTCCATGGTATAGGACCTGGTTATTTGCAAGACCGCTTTCTGCTACCGAATACCTCCCACCGACCAGTTCGCTCCCACAGAGAGGGCCTCCTCAGGGTGTCGTCGGTCAGGCAATGTAGGCTGGCGACCCCCAGGGGAGGAGCCTTCTCTGTGGCAGCCCTTGCCCTCTGGAATGACCTGCCCCCGGAGATACGCACTATCTCGGACCTCCGTGTCTCCCGCTGGGCCCTGAAGATGCATTTGTTCAATGCAGCCGGCCTAACATAGCCATCGATTTTAAATTGGGGTTTTCTTTGTATAGGGGTTTGGTTTTAAATTGGGCCAATGTTTAATTTTGTTTTAATTGTTTTTAACTTTTGTACTTTAGTGTTTTATTTTGGCTGTGCACTGCCCTGAGTCCTTCGGGAGAAGGGCGGTATATAAATAAAATAATAATAATAATAATAATAATAATTATTATTATTATTATTTTGTTCCTACGCCAATTAGTATCAATTATAAAAATTCCATTGTATTTCCTCATTCTTTCTATCAAAAAAACCGTCTGTAGACAAAGAAATAACTTCTAATCCCGACCACTCATGGCTGTTTCTCAGTAGTTTCACCATGCTCCAAGACAAGTGGCAAGTTACAGTGTTTCTTTTTAAAATGGAAGGTGTTACTCTGTAATCCGCCCTTCCCCTTCCCCAGATCCGTCTCCATTTTATTATGGTTATATAACAATCCAATTCAATCCGTTTCTTCTTTTAAATTTTAAGAGTATTAAGTCTCTTCTTCTTCCCTTTTTCCCGAATCCAAATCTAATTTAAAGAAAATCTCTCCAGGCTTTGCAATATGCCTCAATGTTTATTTATTCCAATTTGTTCCAAACCAAAGTAGTCTGCCTTGCGGGTCTTTTCCTTCTAAGGTCACTTTTCAAGATCTTCTATGCCCCTGTAATCCATAGCCGCTATTTTTAGTCTAGGGGTCTTTCAAGTGTTAATTAGCTCTGGCGTTGTTTCAAGCCTAGGTTGGTGTCACTCACCTGGCTTCAAAGAGCTCCATTCTTTTCACTTTCCTCCTGCTCATCTCTTGTTTTGGTTTTCCCCAGCTTCGTGGCAACTGCCATGGCTGCCGCCCCCTGCCGCCAATGCAGAGTTCCCTCTGACCTCCGAGGAACTTGCCTGTTCCTCTTGGTCGTCCGAGGTGCCTCTCATTAACCCCTGTCCCTACAGGACAGTTATCGGCAGCGGTTCGTCAGTCGGGGTTTTCGCGAGGCTCATCAGAGCCCGCTATATCCCCAACTGTCTTGCTGCAACGTCAAACCGGAAGTCGTCCTGAAAGACAAGAGGTCTGGAGGCTCAGTCCTGTGCGGGCGTCCATCTGCTGTCACCCCAAGAAATGGGTTCCACAGTGCCAATGAGAGAAGCTCAAGGCAGAGCAGAATTCCAAGTCTCGACACATCTCCACCTACGTGTGGCGAGCGAGAGGAAGACCATCGCTCAGATCCTGATTAAGGGCCCCTCCTATGTCGCTAGCTGGATTTCAGAGGCTCTTGGCTGGACCCATCACGGCTCCTACATGGGCCTGCGCAAACCTGGATTTAGTGTTTCACCTCTTCTCTGTCTCAAACCAGGAGAGGCAGAACAAAGGTGAATCTACATATTCTAGGATAATGTTGCAGGATCCAACCTGGGTCGGTCAACAAGAACGGAGGTTTTGTCTTCCGAGCTTTCGGACTCATGCTGGAGCCCATCCTCAGGGAACTTCTCTCTAGCAGACTGTGTGCTGTTGAGTGCGTGGTATTTATAGTGCCTGTTGTGTGTGGCTTTTTAGATGTTCCCTTTGAAACCTACTACAGTCCCCTGGGACATTAAACTGTGATTAAAGTGGTTATGTTTAAAGTATCAAAGATAGAGCATGTGAACCTCAAAGCACAGAAGAGTCTCTGACACTGCAAAAAGCTACTTTTTTATTAAATTCAAACCCCCCAAACTAGCTGTATCCCCCCTTTCTTTCAGCTGCATTTCAGAGAGACGTTTTCCCTCAAGCCCACGCTGGCCAGTTATGATTCAGAGCCTTGGTCCGCCTTTTAAAACTGAAATACCCACACCGTATATGTAGTTGCTTCCACCAAGGGGTGACTAATGAACTGAATAAGTGTGAAAGAAAGAAAGAAAGAAAGAAAGAAAGAAAGAAAGAAAGAAAGAAAGAAAGAAAGAAAGAAAGTAAGTCTCTTGGATCAGGTTCACCTCCCATTGTCTACATGGAGACATCCTGGCCCTGCTTTGGACCACAGAATGGAAATTAGGTCACCAACAACACCTTCCGGCCTCTTCTTTTTTTGCTTTTCCCTTTGATGTTTAGCTTCCAGGGTAGAGTTCCTGGTGACCTCTTTTCCAAGTTTATTTATTTATTTATTAGTTTGATTTATATGCCACCCTTCTCTGGAGACTCAGGGTGGCTTACAATGCATTAAGCAATAGCCTTCATACTTTTGTATATACCTGCTTAGTAGGGCTTTTTTGGCCCCCCCAAGCGGATTTTTTATACAAAGTCAGCTTATTGCCCCCACGAACCAGGTCCTCATTTTACCTACCTTGAAAGGATGGAAGGCTGAGTAAACCTTGAGCCTGGTGAGAATCGAACTCACAATAATTGCAGGCAGCTGGAAGCTAAAAGCTGGAAGTTCTCTCCCAGGCCGACCCTGCTTAGCTGTTTCAAGCTCAGCCAAGTTCCACAAGTCCACTAAGGACTCATGCATAGAAGCAAATTGGAAAACAATAAAAGAAGGATGAGATTCTGGAGAGACATACCTGGTAAGGCTGCAGGAGCCATTGCTTGGTCTTTAGGGAGGAATTTCTCAAGGTGGGCGAAATCTGAGTGACGGCGGAGCGCAGACTGCTGCTGGGGAGAGCCCGAAGGCACACCAACCGTGCTGCCAGCATGGCTGCAGGAACCAAGTCAATGACAACAGCTGCCTGCAACAACAGGACAGAAGTCAGCGCCTTTGCCTGATCCAGAAACACAGGAGAAAACTCGGCAAAGCAAAGCTGCAATACCACACAATTTCGGTTGCAGGCAATCAGAGCTGCAGTAGACAGTGTGATGATGTGAAATGGGGCCTCCAACCTTGGCCACTTTAAGACCTGGGAGTGAAGTCCACAAGTCTTAAAGTGGCCAAAAGGTTGGACACCCCCGATGTAAAAGTACCAGGACTACACTGGAAAAGTCTGGGATACTCGACCCCTGAGGACCTCATGCCTGGGACATAAATTTCCCCTGGAATATTGTTTTGCAGCTCCCTCCCCAAGGATTTCCTACTAATCTCCCGTCCAATTACAAATCAGATCCAATCCGACTTAGCTTTTCAAGACTGCCTAAGGACACATAAAAGATGCAATCAAGTTGATTCTTAGAATATGAGACATATAATTGGGCACTGTATATAAGTGGCTTAGGATTCTCTCACTGAGAAGTAAGAATTGGTTCCCGATATAGCTTTAAATAAATCCAGATGGAGGGGTATTAGCAGAATATACATTTCACATTAAATGGAGAAAATCAACCACCATTTATAGATACCCCAATGTTGTTAGAATTGCAACTTTTGAACCGAAAGAACAGAAATATGAATGCCTCTTACAGATAACATTACACCGAGCCTTGCAGTAACTGAGATAAAAGGAACCTTCCTTTTATAGGATATAATTCTTGAACAAGTGCCAGTTGAACAGGGCATTTTAACAAGGCTCTGTAGCACTGTTTTTTTATAAAGTATTCATTAATAATTTGGTTTTAAATCTAGTCCGCTCGCTGCTAGGCAAACGTAGAACAGTATTCTCTTTTCAAGCTTTAGTCTTATGTAACTTACACCTGAGCAGGCATGTGAGGCCATGTTATTAATCCATTTTTTTTAAAAAGTGAGATGCCAAGACATAGACCATGGAGCCTTTCTGTCTCAAGAGTTGACTTCTGATTCTTCTGGACTTTTTGAAACAAAAAAGCACAGCTGCCCACGGAAGAAGGCAAGAGACTAAATATTTCACTGCATGGTCCAGTATGCAGTATCAGTCCTTAACAGCAACCCAGCAAATGCTGAGTCAAAACTGGATGATGTCACAAAGAGTAATGCCTTATGTATATATGTAGGCATGTGCCCAGTCTCTTAACCTTAAAATGGCAATTATTGCAACAGGCAAGGCAACTCAGAATGAAGGTCAAACCATCCCTTCTGATGGTTAACATTCCATAAGAGTTTTTTAAACAGAACCATACGTTCTTTTTTTTTAAATAAATAACAAAATGGCTGTATTGCTGCCTGGTTGTTTGTTTAGCATTATCTAAAATCATACAATCATGCCACGGAACACTAATAAAACACATTATACTTTGGCTGTCCAGTAACTATACACCAGGGGTCCCCAACCACCAGGCAGCGACCTGTGCAAAAACTGGGCCGCAGGAGATGGGCACAAGCACGTGCAAAGTTCCACGTGTGCAAGTGAAGGGCAAGCACAAGCGCTCTCTGCTCACACAAGGGGAGCTTCATGTGCAAGGACAAGCACCCTCCGCTGGTGCACGAAGCTCCGTTCGGTGAGAGTTGGGCACCTAAATGGAGTGGAGGGAGAGCTGGGCACACATGCCTGTGCCTACCACTCAGACGCCGCCTCTCGTGCCAAGCCAAGCGGGTATGCACAATAATTTACACCAGCACCAGGCTTCAAAGGTGTCAATTCTTCTACAATCAGCCCTTCTTAGTGTCCAACTCTCACATCTGTCCATTATTGTAGGGAAGGCTATTGCTCTAATTAGCCTGCTTTTTGTATTTATATCAATAGCTCACATATGCAGATAGAAGTTTAAATAAAGTATCAGCTTACACATGTGTGGACAGTACAATAGACAAAACATTAAATTAGGGTAAAGCCATGATCAAATCACCGTAATATGGCACTGTAGAGCCACAATAGGATAGAAGTTAATAGTCTCTGGTTACATAACTCTGGAAGAATAGTATTTCCATAGTGAAATACAGTTTAAATAATTAAAAGGGTCCCTAATTCAGGAAACAATTTGGCTTTTACCCCAATTTGTCAGCATTGCACACACAATTGTCCTTGCATCAGTTTCGGTTGTATACTGTTCCCACATTAATTTATGCTGCTTTGTGAGTTGCAAGCCACTCAAAGTTGTTTTAAGGCGAGCAGCTATTCCAAATAAGCAAATAAACAGTTGAACTTCATTGTACAGAAAATAATCGAAAAGAAAAAAGTTTTGGTTAGAACATAGAGCGTCCCTCCCCCCCATCCCACTCCAGGTTGATTCTTAATTTGTGAAATTAAGCACCAGCACTGGAAGATCTCCTGGTGGTCTCTCATCCATCCAATTAACCAAATCTTTTCTCGTAAGAGCTGAGTGCTGAAGGGGGGGGGATGTCCCTAAACTGCAGGAAATCCACCTCAAATTGGCAAAATAGCCTGGCACGGATCCTTGGAGGTTATCTATCCCACCCCACAATGCCCATCCTGTTCTTTCCAGAAGCTCTCAGGCCGAGAGACAAGGCTGTGTGCGTGTGTGCATGGATGGCGGCTGCTGCCCCGGGGCTGCTCAGTAATGGGGGATGGGGGAAAGCCCTCCTGCCTCAGTTTCCCTATGTTAAGCCTTAAAAGTCTGGGAAGTGCCTGGGTTTAAGATAGGGAAACTGAAGCAGGGGGCCATCTATTCTATCCCCTCCCAATCCCCACTGATGGCTCCTCATTGCTGGTTTACCAGCCACAACAACCCTGCCGGGTAGGCCAGTCTGAGAAACCAGGCTTCTGCGTGGGCGAAGGCATGGAAGCCCCTGGGGTCCCGGGGGAATTTAGGCCCAGGCGGGAAGACCCCCTCTCCCCCCAACTGGGACCCCCCCCCCAACAGCCCTGCCAAATAGGTCCGCCGCCATTCGTCGCTCCGGCGGGGCGGAGACCAGACGCCCCGGAGGCTTCCCGAGACCGGAGGAGCGCCGGACTCACCGCCGCCGACTCACTTCCCGCCGCTCGTCCTTCTCCCGACGGCGCAGCGCCCTTCCCGGAAGTGGTGGCCTTGCCAGGAGGACCGTCCGCCCTTCCCTCCCTACCATTGGTTCCTCTACCTCACGTGGTCTACTCTCCCCGCCCCCGAGTGGGTCACCGAGGCGTCTGCGGCCATCTTGAGTAAAGGCAAAAGGACGCTTCTTCCGAAGGATCACGCCAAATGGCCACCGCCGGGCGGAAGTTTTTGGGAGAGTTCAGTGGCCATGATGGGAGCGGGCAGGCGAAGACCCGCCTGCCATATCGGCCACGGGCAGGGCCGCAGTCCATTGGGATTCCTTCTGCGGCTTAGACACGGTCGCAAATCGGTTTACTCGCAGTCGATCCCCTGCTGGAGAGGAGTGCATCTGATCGGCTGCGTATGAGAGGGGACAAAAAAGGGCGTTAATTAAAACAATTAATTACATGCATTTAATTAATTAATACCTGGATTGAATTAGGCTGATCAGACGCGGAGCTGCAAACATGGCCTCGGCCACTAGATGGCAGGCAAGCACCAGGCAGGGTGGCCAGAAGCCCGGATTATTATTATTTTTGTAATAGTCTTAAAATTCGGCTCAAAAATCTGCAGAGAAATTGCGATGCAAAGAGATTCTGTGGCTGTGTGTACCATGGATGTTAGGAAATCTCAGACAAGGCTACCATAGCCTAGAAATCCAGGTTGTCATGTTTGGTATTGACTTTGCACGTATCTGATTTAAAGAGAGTCAACCTAAAATTGTCTTGGCTCAAAACGATTATACGGTAGATCTGGTTTCTGGATATATTTATTTATTGGTCAAATTTATATAGCTCACAAAGCTACATCTCTGCATCTCGCAATGCAAGTGACTCCGGGCGGCATACGACAAAGCTGGTTAATAAATTAGTTAATCAACACCTAAAGCAAGTATTATTAAAATGATATATGCCGGAAGGACTTCTATCCTTAACAGTAACAGAGTTGGAAGGGACCTTTGGAGGTCATCTAGTCCAACCCCCTGCTCATACAGGAGACCTGTACTAAGGATTTGAACTGCCAAACTCCTTGTTGCATTCCATTTCTTAGTTTTGTTTTGATGAGGCTCATCCAAGAGAAACTTATTTCAGGGGTTGCATTGCTAAAACTGGCAAAATAATCTATTTCATATAAACCACATTCTTCAGCTGTGTCTGTATGATTGATGACTTTGACCCAAAGTTGTTCAACATTCCAATCATCTTACATTGGACTTTGACATTAAATGAAGTTGATTCTACTGTTGCTCTAGAAATGCAAGGTTTTATTTTCTAATAAACAGCGACCAAGACCAAAAACCTCAATAAAGATGTCTTTTTGGACCCTGAACAATGGAGGGGCTCAAATCACCAGAAGATTCCTGCATTTGAAGGAATTTTTTTTTGCATCTGCTCCAATAATTCAATGAAGTAACTTTGGCATTTTATCTTAATATCTTAATATCCTCTTCTAGTGGAGAATGTTCCATATTCATGTCTACTAGCATAATGTGAAATTCAGTCCAGAAATCCAGAACCAGCTGGAAATCCAGAAATTCAGTCCAGAACCAATTGGAAGATGATTAGTTTCAAAGTTGATACTGTAAGATAGTATTGCTGTGCCTTACTACTGTTTTTCACACGACCATAGCAGCATTCCCCTGGTCATGTGATCCAAATTCAGATGCTTGGCAACTGACTCATATTTATGACAGTTGCAGTGTCCCGGGGTCATGTGATCCACTTTTGTGACCCGATAAGCAAAGTCAATGGGGAAGCCAGATTCACTTAACAACAGGGTTACTAACTTAACAACTGCCATGATTCACTTAACAACTATGGCAAGAAAGGTTGTAAAATGTGGCAAAACTCACTTAACAAACCTCTCACTTTGCAACAGGAATTTTGGGCTCAATTATGGTTGTAAGTCGAGGACAATCTGTATTTAGAATAGATCATAAAAATACAAAATACTGGTGCCCCGTCCATTTGAAATAACAATTCTGCCTTGTAAATATCTTTCAGGTTCTTTTACAAACCAGAAGTGAAGTTTTAGCTCTGCAGACTGGCCCAAAGTGCGTTGAAGACGCCATATATAACTGAAAGCCACCTCGTATCAAACAGCCAAATCTTCAGTGGCTCTTCGCCAACATTCATGCACGAATAGATACATCTATTCATCTTCTGGAGAAGATGCTATGGGAGAACCAGTTGCGTGTTTCAGATACCATCAATTCTGCATTGCGAATCGTAACTTTAAGTGTCTATGAGGAACACAGCTGTACAAAATGACCCACACCCTTGAGGATTTATCTCTCGGAGGATGAATTTGTATCACCGCGTATTGTATTCCTCCCATCTGTCACCAGCCTTATGTGCTTATCACTTGATAGTTTTTTTTATCATTCAAGAATTTCATTAACGCAGTAAAAATACCCTCTGTTCTTCTAGCATTAAACTGAAATATTCCCAAGAAAAGTTGCTCCAACTTGACACAACCCAAACAATGATGCAGGCTGGTTTCTCTGCTGTTCAATCAGTACAGGAAGTCCCCGACTTATGACCACAATTGAGCCCCAAAATTCTCTTGCCAAGTGAGACGTTCGTTAAGTGAATTTTGCCCCATTTTACGAACTTGCTTGCCAGGGTTGTTCAGCTGAATCACTCAGTTGTTAAGTGAGTCACATGGTTGTTAAGTGAATCTGGCTTCCCCATCAACTTTGCTTGTCAGAAGGTTACAAAAGAGAATCATGTGACCCCTGGACACTGCGGCTGTCATAAATAGGAGTCAGTTGCCCAGCCTCTGAATTTGGATCATTATACAATGAAGAACATGTTCTATTCCTCTTCTTCCTTTGCTGCCTCCAAAATCCTTCCTGGGGATTGCAAAAATCAAGCTGAATTTGCTTAGATAGCTTTTGAGATGCTATACGATAGTTTTTCTTTTAACACTGACTTTCAAAATTATTCTTCATTATGGGGCCCCATTCAGCCTAAATTACCCATCAGGAGCAGCATAAAAATCGTCGTAGTAGCAAACAGTTTCCACAAATTTTACTGGGATTTAGTCCAACTCTTTTCTTGTGAATTTCCAAGAAATGCTGTGTGTAAATATATGAAAAATACATGAATGCAAGCTGAAGATTCTAATGAAGTTCAGCTTCAGAGTCTCACTAGCTGTTCTTGCTTTGGAATTCATGGGGCTACAGGCATAATGATGCCCTAAGGTTTTTTGATAGCATCCACCAGACAATCATTTTCACATTCACTTTCTTAATGCCTCTTCCATCACCAGAAGAAGCCCAAGCCTTGGTTTGGAATTCAAGGCAATGACATACATTCCTAAGACAAATGGTGAAGAGGAAGGTTTATAGGAGGCGACTGTTAGCTTTGTGCAACCCCTTCGAAGTAGATTCTCCAAGAGATATTTATTTTGCCTCCAAGGTGCCTCTAAACCAAACCATAAAAATTTTCAAATTTAGCTCACTGCTGCTGTGACTGGCAGCCCCATCCTGTAATTGCATTAACAAATGGGGTGATTGCAAACTTTGAAACTTCAGCTCTTAACACAGCGGTCGAGAGGTTTCCCATCTGCAGCAAGACACACTTTCATCAATGGCTCCTGGGGCTGTTTTCATCAGCAGAGTTTCTATTGCCACATTGCCTGCTTGGGGCATGTTGGATTGCTGATGGTGTTCAAAATGAAATCTGATGCATAGCCAGAAGAGGAAAAAGGAAGGGGAAGGAGACACTCAATGGGAACGGTTGCTGGCTTTGCAACCTCTTTAGCATCTGAGATCCTTTCTCCAGCACATTGCACAAGGCCTGGCCATTTATCTCTTATATATTATCGACTCTATCGAATAAATAGTTGGTTCCTATTTTAGGCTGGACCATAAATCACATGGAGTAGGGCGGTGGAAGAGACGACAAGGAATATCTATTGTCATTGCAAGTTTTTGTCAATGGAAACAAGGGTGTGCTGCTAAAAAGACCAAGACCTTCTTGGGTGGTGATTTCCCTTGACAGGAGAATGCTGGAATCTAGAACAAATCTGAGGAAGACAAAATAGGTATTATCCATAACTGTTCCGGAGGAGGAGGAAGACGTGGAGGAGGGATAGGAGAAGGAGATGGAGGAAGAGGAGGAGGAGGAGGAGGAGATGAAAGAGATGGAGATGGAGGACGAGGGATAGGAGATGGATGAAGAAGAAGATGATGGAGAAGGAGGAAGAGGAGGAGGAGAGGAGAAGGAGACAGGGCACCCTTAGAAATGGTTAGGACTTGAACTGTTAAGTGTTTACCAGTCCCAGACTGTGAATCAAATTGAAGATGATGATTCATATTTTTTAAAGCAGTAGAAACCGGGAACTTTGATCAAGTTGATCAAGGTGGGACTTTTGAATGTAACCTGGTGAACCTCATGCTCTGCTGTCTACGTTAGGTGAGGTGTGGAAGACTCCATCAAGGGTTTGAGAAAAATTAATTTTGGAATTCTTTTAAAAAATGCTGTTTGTACTTTCTGATTGCATTTGGCCATTTAAGGTGCTGTTCTCTTTCAACTTCCCAGCAAAAGAAAAGTAACCTTTTAAATTAATTATGCTTTGATTTAAAATTATTGGTTTTCACCCAGAAAAAGGGAAATGTTCTCGGGAGGTTTAATAACATATTAATGCATGTAAATTCATGCATAATTCTTTTCAGTTCAGTCCCTTGGAAATGTTTAACATGCAGAAAGTATTTAATGTACTTGGAAAAGCAACTGTAAAATCCTCAAGGAAAAATCAAGGTGCAGGATATTTAAAAATATTTTTAAAGCCCCTAGAATCTGTATGGCAAACACAGTAAGCATTTCAAGTATCAGAGTCGGTTATTAGTCTTTTGAAATGCACAATATCTATTTGTCATGAACGTTCACAGATATGACACATTGTCAGTATATAAGGGTTCATGAATTGGAATAAACATGATAACAGATCAGCCAATGGGGACTGTTTGGTGACTCAGATGGCTCGGAGCCTGGGTGTGGCTTAGGTTGTATGTATGTATGTATATGTGTGTGTGTGTGTGTGTGTGTGTGTGCGCGCCTCTGTATTATATTGCTTCTGTAATTATTGATTCTCTACTTCTGGATTCTGAGTTCTGGTTCTGGCTTCTGCTGTATGGGTGTTGTATACAAAGAAGTTTCTTATATAAATGAATCCTGCTGAATTATTTACTTGTGTGCTGGTTGGATTGCTGCAAACTCCAACACACATTTATACAGATGGAACCATTTTAGATATAGTCTGAATTTGACCTCTAAGTACACAGGTAGTTCTCAACTTACGACCACAATTAAGTCCAAAGTTTATGTTGCTAAGTGAGACATTTGTTAAGTGAGTTTTGTCCCATTTTATGATCTTTCTTGCCAATGCTAAGTGAATCATTGTAATGGTTAAGTTAGTAACATGGTTGTTAAGTGAATCCAGCTTCCCCATTGACTTTGCCTGTCAGAAGGCCACAAAAGGGGATCACATGACCCCAGGACACTGTAAAACCATCATAAATACAAGTCAGTTGCCAAATGTCTGAATTTTGATTCTGTGACCACGGGGATGCTGCAATGGCCATAAGTGTGAAAAATGCTCATAAGTCACTTTTTACAGTGATGCTGTAACTTTGAACAGTCACTAAATGAACTGTTGTAACCTGAGGACTACTTGCAGTGGGTTTTCTCTGCAATGAGTCATATACAATCCTTGTTCCTTCCCCTGCTTACTTACTTTCCACACTGGTGGAAAAATGCAGCTGACACAGCTTTGGAAATATGTCCTGAGCTTTCAAAATGCTCTCTTTTCTCCTGAGAAAATAAAACAAAATAGAGATGCCACAGGACACAATACAGAAAGACTGGTACAGCAGCCCCAATGTCAACGTATGTACAGATATCAATATTGTAGTAGATATATATGAGAAGAATTTCAAAATATCCATCACATTCTATTGATGTAGACTGCAAAACTGCCATAAAGTCCTGCTCCTCCATAAACCCCACTCCCTCCTAGCACTGATGAAATTACCTCGTTGGGTAATGAGACATCTGCAATAAAACCACTATGCTCAGAGAGCACCAAGGACCCCACACAACTCCTCCTCCTC
>JANHZT010641075.1:0-12312 GCA_032468215.1 Stegonotus admiraltiensis | reverse complement strand
CCTCCTCCTCCTCCTCCTCCTCCACCTCCTCCTCCGAGCATTCTGGGTGCCATTCAGAGTTTTCTGGATAGCCTCGCTTCTCTCGCAGTTGCCCTGCAGTCCTGGACTCAGCTATGAGGACACTTAGGGAACAAAGCAAGTCTGGAATTACTCAGTCAATCTTGTGACTGACAAATAAGCCTTCCGGCTGTACCGCCATGCCTGGGGCTGCCCACATCCAGCCTGGCAGCAAATCCAGAGCTGTGGCTTCCTTGGCAGTTTGCCAGGAAGGCCCCAGGAAGGCCCTTGGCCCAGCTGCCCTTGGTCTTCTTGGCTAGGTGATACAACCCATCCTGGTGGCCAAGAGGAGACAGGTACAGCCAACAGAGCTGGGAGTTGCATCGGGGAAGGAGAGACCCACGTCCCCCAAGCCTTCAATTTCTGGAACATGAGCCCTTGAGCCTGTGGGAAAAGCCATGTATTCATTTTCCTGAAAGATCAAAAGAAATCATTTTTAATAACAACATATCCTGCTGTCTTTGAATGATTTCCTAGCCATCTTTAACTGCAGAGAGAGATAATTTATTTAAATCATGACTTGACCAAGATTGTCATAAATTCAACCAAGAATAATTGGGAGGAAGGGAGAGAGCGAGAGAGCACAAAGGCAAGAATAAGAAATTTGAGATTTATGTTTTAATCCTGAAGTTTGTTGTGAAAACTTGCAGCCATAATAGAGAAATTTGAGAGAGAGAGAGAGAGACTAAATAACTGGTGGCATTAAGTGATGCAAATTATATATAATATACAATTCTTTTAAATCTGAAAAAACCTTTACAGGTTATGTATTTTGTACTGGAATCTTGGTAAATGAGCCATACTGCCATCTGGTGGATTTTATTTAAATCATTTTTTAAAATAATGGATAAAATCCTGCAGATGAGATTTTCCACTTGTAGATCACTTTATTTATATGTGAGGTATTTAGCTCCATATAGTATATTTATAAATAAGCATTTTCAGATAGATATATTGTCTGTGTTCCTACAACGCATTTATACATACATTAAATCTGGATTAATGTTAACCTGGATGTGAAATGTGTGAAATGACAACCCAAAAAATAGATGAGTAACTGAAAACAGAATTACAGTTGTCATTGTGGTTGTTAAGTGAGTCATCATATGACCAGACCAGACTTTTTGACATTTTTTTTTTGCTGCAGAGTGTTAAGCAAACCCATTATAAGCAACAGGAGCTTTTTCTGGAAACTGATAATAAATGCCCCAGAAACAGGCAAAAACATTAAAAATTGCAGTCACGTGACTGGAACATTGCAAATGGCTGTAACCATGAGCCTGTTGCCAAGCAGCCAAAATACAATCTCATGACTGCGCGCACGTGTGTGTGCAGCCATCATAACTTTGAAATCAGGTTGCAAAATACCTTTTGGTAGATTCATCATCACTTCAAACCAGTGGTGGAATTCAATTTTTTTTTACTACCGATGCTGTGGGTGTGGCTTGGTGGGCATGGCTTGATGGGCATGGCAGGGGAAGGATACTGCAAAATCTTCATTCCCACCCCACTCCAAGGGAAGAATACTGCAAAATCCCCATTTCCTCCCCTCTCCTGGGGGAAGGATATTGCAAAATCTCCATTCCCATCCCACTCTGGGGCCAGCCAGAGGTGATATTTGCTGGTTCTCTGAACTACTCAAAATTTCCACTACCGGTTCTCCAGAACCTGTCAGAACCTGCTGAATAGCACCCCTTCTTCAAGTTGTAAAGTGACCAGTTGTAAATTGAAGACTGCCTGTAATGTAATTTTTATAACATAGTAAATAGAGTTTAAATGAATTACTAATTTCCCAAATCACAAAGAATGAGAGCTGATGTGTCTCTCTTGCAAGAAAAATCCAGTGGGGCGTCCAGTGGAATTTCCTAAAAATGTGGATCACAGCCTGAGCTTCAAAACTTCAAGTGTAATCCATACAACTAACCCAGCCTTGAGATTTTGAGGAAGTTAATTCAATAAGGGAATGGTTTTTTCCTGCCCAGGGTCCCCCAAAAGAAATGGGAGGTCATTTCTGGGGAGGGGGGGTCCCACCAAGGAAGGGGAGGTTGCTGGAAATGCCTTTGCTCCTCTTCCTCTTCTTCCTCCCCATTCAACAACCCCAACATTTAAAATGTGATCCACTGAGTGCAGAAGAATAACACGCCATGAGCCCTATTCTATTCAGAAAAGGATTATTTGCAGTTTTAAATGACAATTTAGGATACTTTTTGATTTCATCAGACATCATATCCATTTTTTTTGTTTTCTCATTCACTGTAATATTTTATCTGCTTTTAAACTTGTTATTTTACAGTATTATTTGGTTGATTGTCAGATGTTATGACACTCTGAGGTAAACTTCCGTAGATATCAGTGAGATGCCTGCCTTGGTGTATGGCTAAGTAGTACAAAAGCAGCCCCAATTAATAAAACAAAATTATATTCATTGTCCACATTCTGTTCTATAATAACCATCTGCGTTTTGTGCTAGCAGTCCAAAAAGCATCAAAGGCAAGAAATTCTAAAGCTTTCCTAGAAGAAAATAAGACAGGAGCGTCATAAGATCTGCTCTTTTTCCAAAGCCTGTCGGATTCCCTGCTAAGTCTTGGAGAGAGGAAGTGGAGGACAAGGTTCCACAAAATGTTCGTCTTGGAAAAAGGCCTACAAAATTTGCCCCAAAAGGCACCTGAGCTTTAGGCAACAGTTTGCAAACTGATGCAGAAAGAGTAATGGACGTAAACTGGATAAATGGAGAACATAATGGCCAATAAAGATCCATTGATGTTCACCAAAGAAGAGGGAGGGATGGTTTCTCGATCTTCAATGTTTGTGTTTGCTTTTTTTCCACACATGCGTGCCTGGACTTTGCTCCTAGAAAAGTTGCCCCTCCCCCCTCCACTTAAAATCCTACTTTCCATGTTAGCCTTGCAAAGGGAGCCCTCTTGACTCTTAGCAAATTTAACAGATTCTTAGCAAAAGCCAGAGGGGAAATGCCAGCTGGGACTCAGACAGGGCAGGTGCGAGGGAGAGAGCCAAGTTTTCTCACAAACATCCAGAAAAGTTTTCTCTATTAAATTAGGGCCCAAAGGAGAGGCTGGACCTGTTGGCCCTGGGAGACAGTGGCAATTGTTGCAGCAGCCCTGGTCTTCTGGAGCCAGCCAGCCCTGGACGGCTCAGCAGGATTGTCCAGCTCATTAAAGCTAATTGGCCTCTGTGCTTAGCGCGGCTCTTCTGGGAAGGCAATCCAGGCAGAAGAACTCAGCTCTCCAGACTGCTTTCTTTGTCCAATGATCTCTGTCTGCTGCCCTTCCAGAAACTCTCTGTTTGTAGGAGAGAGGGAGGACAAACAGAGGCTCTCCTGAACCTCTGTGCAGAGCCCCATCTGGGCAGGAAGAGTCCCTATGGTCTAATGGGAAACACACAAGTTACTCTACTTGGGATCAGGCTGAACAGAGAAGGATTTTAAATTCCACCCACTTGCTAGTTGTACAAAACAATCTACAGTTTGCCTTGATATGTGTTCCGAAAACATGACATACTTGGGACAATTTGCATACGGCCAGTCCTTGCAAATGATCAGGAATGGCCGAACATGACCATAGATAAATGTCCAGGAAGTTGTAAAACTTTTAAAAAGGAGTTCTTGGGAAAGGAAAACCTGTCCCAATAAAGAGAACAAAAACAGAGAACATCAGCAGAAAAAGTTGGTGGGAGCAAAAAGTAAGGTAACATAACAGGAAAAGGAATTGAAATAAATGAATTTGGAAAGGAAATTCCCAGCTTTGCAATTTATTCTGTTTCTATGGCTTTAGAGCAGTGGTGAAACGTAAAATTTGTTACTACCGGTTCTGTGGGGGTGGCTTGGTGTGTGTGTGTGTAATGTGACTGGATGGGCGTGGCCAACTTTTTTTTTGTTTACTTTTAAAAGCATTTTTTCTACAACCTCTTCAGCCAAAGAGATTGCAGAAAAAATGCTTTTAAAAGCCTCTGACGATCAGGAAACTCAGCTGGGATCGTCAGAGGCTTTTAAGAGCATTTTTTTCCTACAACCTCCTCTGCCAAAGAGGTTGTAGAAAAAATGCTTTTAAAAGTAAAACAAACAGCCTCTGATGATCACGCAGCTCAGCTGGGCATGGAGGGTGGGGTGGGGTTGCAGGGATTTTCTCATAACCACCCGCCACCATCGCTACCGGATTGGGCGATCTGGTCCGAACCGGGAGCATTTCACCCCTGCTTTAGAGCCTGGTCAGAAGATTGCAGGTCTAATCACTCAGAGAGCTGGAGCTTCCAAAAGGTTTTTTGGCCTAGGGTTATCCTGCTACCCTTGTGGAATTGGGAAGGAAGGAGCAAACAAAATTGCAAAAATAAAAAATCCTATCTCAAGAGCTCAAAGTGTCTCAAAGAGTTAAAAATGAAATACTTAACTGTTTCCCATTAATCAGAGCTAATCTAAATCAATACTATCAAACCTGAGAAATTCAAACTCTGAGCAACTTAGAAGTAAGAAGACTTCTTGCTTGAGTTAATATTTAAAAAGGAGGGAAGGGGCTCCATTCTATCTTTCAAGTGAAGAGCAGTCAAGCTTCTGAGGAACTGGGAAGTAGAGATCCAGGAAATGGGCAGCAATTTAGGACACAGCAGAAGCTAGATATGAATCAGAACCCAAATGTGTGTTATAGGGAAGTGCCTGTGTTGTTTTATATGAATGCTATGTTTGTGTCCGTCCTGATTAGAAGAGGAGGAGGCAGAGATAAACCTTGTAGACTTCAGTTCTTATGTCTTTTAATTTTCGGCTTCAGCTCCCATTTAGTTCCTTAGCCTTAATATTCCTATTAAGCATGGCTTATTGAATCGGCTGTCTCGATTCTGAGAATCTAGTCCAGGCAGGGTATCAAACTCGATTTTATTGAGGGCCATATCAGGGTTATATTTGACCTCGGGTTAGGATATAAACAATCCCACATCCCGAACAGATTCAGGCTTGACAGACTGCTTGGAGCTGAAGCAAGAACAAGTTTTATTTCTCAAATTCAGAGACTGACCTTCTTACTTACAGAAAACTCTTAATCCCACCTTTATCTCTGGGACAGGTCTTTGGAGTTACTTTATAAAGAAGTAAAAATAGAAATCTAGTTCTTTCCTCCAGGCTAGTGACCATTATGGAGCATATTAATTTGCAATTTTGCCTGTGTTTTAGGGGACCAGTTGAATAGGCGATGCAAACCAAGTTTCCCTAAGTGGATGAAAGCCCCCAAGATCTTGCAGTCAGCAATCCATACTGGCTGAATTGTGTTCACTGTTTCTCCACTGTTTCTTCTCCAGATGACAAAGAGTCTTGTCTTTCTTTCAATAGTCTTCTCTCTTACAGTCACAACTTTCCTCAAGTCCAAAGAAGTCCAAAGACCCTTTTCTCTTCTTTATTTATAGAATATAAAACTAGAATAGAGATCATTGGAAGCAACTTCAGATAGACACACAAGTTGCAGGATCCAATCTGAGTTGGTCACTGGGACTGAAGGTTTATTCTTCCAAGCTTTCAGGTTCATGCTGGAACTCATCGTCAGGGAACTTCTCTCTCTCTCTCTCCATAATATATGAACTGGGCTGTTCTATGCATTGTATTGATAGGGTGCCTGGTTGTGTGCAGCTACTGGTTGTTAATTAGGGTGTTGGTTATAAGTCATCGATTGTTGTTTCCTTGTGTGGTTGCACCCTTGTCTCCTAAGTACCTATAAACTGTAGTAAATTAGTCCTGTTGACTAACAAGGGGCCTGCTTCCCGGGCTTCAATGATTTCTCTGGCTATTTTTGTTCCTGCTCTGCCAACAATTGTGGTGGCTGCAAAATTGAATGCATGTACTTGTTCACTGCAGTGTGAGTCTACCAGCATGAGGAAAGAACAGTTAATGACTTAATAGCCAGCCGCCAACACCTAATTAACAACTAATAGCTAAACACAACCAAGAACCTTATAAATATAACACATAGAACAACGTAATGCACATTTTCTGGAGAGAGAGAGAAGTTGCCTGATGATGGGCTCCAGCTTGAGCCTGAAAGCTTGGAAGAATAAACCTTTGGTCCCCAATTCAGATTGGATCCTGCAACATTATCCTTGGACACGTATATTTATCTTCATTTGAGACTCACAAGTATCAAGAGCTTCATAGACATAGCATGCACACACTCACACCCATCCTTTAGAAAAAGGCTCCTTCTTTAACTCTACATCAGCCATATCTGCATTTCTCTCTTGAGTGGGACTATTTCTTCTCTCCCTCCACTGACAGAGGAAAACACAGAACACAGTTCTCTGCTTCCTTTGGTAGAGCTTGATATTGTTTGAATATGGGAAGTTTGATTTCTCTCCAAGAGGCCCACTCATCTCCTTGCAAAGATTCCTTGATGACGACCAGCTGGGGATCATTTGGAAGCAGAGAAAAAAGTGAAGGAGAGTCTGTTTTCCATCCTTTTCTTCTGGTTGTGGCTGGGAAATAAAAGGATTTTGGTCATTCCAAGAGCTGTCATAGCTCAGGAGGTGGAACAGCGTCTACATAATTACTGTTACACTCTTATTGGTTGTCTAGAGGGAGCATTGATTGGATTTTGGTCCCTCTTGTTCATCCTCACCATTCCAAGATCAACAGATGGGAAGATATTCACATGACTGACTTCTGAATACTTTGGGTAAGGGGCTGGAGAGGACAGCATGCCAGGTGGATGCAACTGTGAAAACATAGCAAATGTGTGATGCAACTTAATAGCCTCATGGTTTGCAGGTACAGCAGAGGTCAGGTAGGCAACCCTTTGGACAATGCCCTACTCCTGGCAAAAAACTTCCTGTATATCCTGTGGGATACAACACTGGGCCTTATGCTATTCTCACTTAAAACAATTTCTCTAAAGCAGCATTTCTCAACCTTGGCAGCTTGAACATGTGTGGCATGGCTGACTAAGGAAATCTGGAAGCTGAAGTCCATATCGCTTCAAGCTGCCAAGGTTGAGGAACACTGCTCTGAAAAGGATTTTTCCCTACTGCTTTATCATTCAGCAACATAAGATGCCTGATGAGAGCCAGAATATATTAGCAGAACAGTTAATATCTCTTACACAGATTTCCTCCTTTTTGCCTTCCCAAGCTTTCAAGAAGCCAGATATCTCCTTGCCAATCCTTTCTTCTGCCTTCAGATCATCATTCTTGTTGGAAACTCCATTCTGATCTACAAAGTGAAAGTGGAAGAGAGTATCCACACTGTCATGTGCTTTCTGATTGCTTTGCTCTTCTTGGTGAACATCTGTGGGACCATGGTTATCTTTCCTCACATGCTCATCAATTTCCTGCTTGGAGCCAGCCACATTTCCTTGACATTATGCCTCACACAGATGTTCTTCCTCTATTTCGTGCTCATGTTAGAATGCAATATTCTCCTCAACATGGCTTTGGCATCCACTGTCCTATGCAGACATTGTGACCAGGAAGCTCCTAGTGGTGCTAATTCTTGTGGGTCTTGTTTGCAGTATGGCTGTTGTTAGTCCAGTGGTAATCTTTTTTTTTTTTGGCTTGGCTTCCTAGGTGCAATTTTGCAGGTTCAATATTATCAAGCACTTTGTCTGTGAGCATATGGCTCTGATGAAACTGGCTTGCAGTGATACTTCCAGGAATAAAGTTGTAGGCCTGGTGGCAGATCCATCACTAATGTTTTTTACTTCAGTGTCCTCTTGGACTCCTACAGTCATATTATCCATGTGGCATTATGCATATTATCTGGCCATCTCTGGTGCAAAATCTTTCACACCTGTGGCACTCATCTTATGGTCATCTTCATAATCTATTCTTGCAGTCTCATCTCCTCCATCGTGTACCACCTGGCCAAGTCTGCTAGTCAGGATGTCCACAACTTCATCATTGTACTTTATCTGTTCCTTCCATGGATTGTCAACCCCATCATTTATGGTATAAGAACTAAAGACATCTGGGCCAATGTTCTTAAGCTCTTCCAGAGAAAGATGTTCCTTTGATCCTAAAAAAAGTCAGTGCTATTAACAGAATCAAATGATGAACATGCCATGATGTAGCTGTCAAGAAAACCCCATTTTTTTGTGGTCAGATGAAATTCTTACCAAGGAACATTGTCCAGCTGAGCAATGGAAATTGAAGTCTCCCACATTTGATGGAAAGCAGGAAGGGCAGATCTAGACCACTCCAAAAGATTGGCTAGTGGAGAATGGGGAATGTTCCCAGGATGTCTCTGGATCCAACAACATGAGTGAACAAGTGCACCACATTCTTCTGCAGAAGGACCTTTCCTCTGAAGGTCAGCTCTCTTCTCTTGGCAAGCATTGGACCAGGTTGGCAAACCTATAGGAAGGGCCCTTTTTTCTCCCATTGACCTACAGTACCTGCAATTTTTTGTGAGTGCAATATTGTTTTTAACTTAGCACAGAAAAGTATGAGACATTGAGCAGTCCATTTAATAAAATCAGTTATATACACATACACCCAATTCTGTTTTTCATGTACTTAATTGCCCGTTTTGGGTTCCTATTCACATTCCTATTTGGGTTCCTATTCTCTTCCTTCTTTTACCTCCCATAAGTATTGTCTCCAGGATGCCTGTTTGAGGGAAATGAAGACAAAACATTTTAGATTAGATCATTTTCCCTCTAAAACAGGTCCAGGTCCATGGATAACATAGAAAAACCTTACAGAGACTATTGTTCTTCTCCAGGCTGTAGCACTATGGGGACACCTGGCCACATATAACTCTTCCTTCACCATTTCTTCCTTCTCTTCTCATTCTTTCTCCTTCCTCTTTTAGCAGAATCTACATTACTACTTTCACTTTCCCATTCTTTTGCTCTTCTCTCTTCTCCTTCACCTTCCTTTCCTCAGCAGCATCTTCTCATCTCTCCTTCACTTCATTCCATCACCTTCTTTCCTCCTTCTCATACCAAGTCCTCACTTCCCCACTCCAAACATCTGAAGTGCTGGGACATGAAATGGTACCAGGAATTTTTCTTGCCCTGCTGTTGGCCACCGAGTGGTGGAATTCTATAGTTGGCAACATTGTTCAAATACTGGCCATTTAATCACTACGAAGAGGAAAAATTGTTTTTATCTTCAGATGTTGGGACATCATGGGCATGTACACAATTATAAGTAGACGAATCAAGTCCTCAGAGAATTGTTGGGCAACAGCGTCTTGTCATTATGAGTAATAGCCGAGCACACAGAACAACCCAGAAAATCAATGCACATTTGCTATCTCTAACAATAAGGCATTGTCTTGAGTTGCTTCTTCATGAGGTTATTCAAAAAGAAACCCTCTTTTCCCGTTTCACAGGAAGATACCACCAATATCACATTTTGTTTTGTCTTCAAGATACTTTTGTGAATATGGAAGCAAGACTATTTGCGGGGAGGGAGGTTAAAAATAATAATAAAGATGGCAGTCACAGTCTATTCTTTTGAATAAAATCACAGCTGTAATTTGAAATCTATGACAGGAGTGATGGATTGCTGAAAAATGTCCTCAGCTCTTCCCAGCAAACCTGATGTTCCCTCCATAAACAAGGGGATGTTTACGTTGTCTAGTTTTTTGATAATGGTGGTAGTGGTTTACTTATTTATATAAACAAATCTATATTATAAATTTATATGTCACCCATCTCATTGTCCTGACTGACTCTGGATAGCTTACAATAGAATGAAATCTAAGTATAAAAGCATTACAATTAAGATTAGCAACAGTTAAATAAAAGTTTAAACCAAGAGCACAGACAATACAGAGATGGATTTATGTCTGTCACTCAGTCAACCACCTCAGTGGTGAAATCCAATTTTTTTTTCTACCAGTTCTGTGGGCAGGGGAAGGATACTACAAAACCTCCATGCCCACCCCACTCCAGGGGCAGGATATTGCATAATCCCCATTCCCTCCCCACTCTGGGGCCAGCCAGAGGTGGCATTTGCCGGTTCTCCAAACTACTCAAAATTTCTGCTACCGGTTCCCTGAACTGCTCAAAATTTCTGCTACTGGTTCTCCAGAACCTGTCATAACCTGCTGGATTTCACCCCTGAACCACCTCCAGTCTAGTGTACTCTCACTAGGACCTCAAACCAACCAGCAGAGTCAGATTTTAAGGTTCTTCTGGAAGGCCAGAATGCTGAAGGCAGATCTCATCTCAGGAGGGGAGATGATCCAGAAGGCAGAGGCCACTGCAGAGAAGGCTCTTCTACCGCCTTACTGAAATAAGGACGCTCGTTTAATACAATTTTTATATTTCTACAGTTCCATTTTAACTTCTCACTATAGCTATGGGTAATAATTATATGCATATAAAGGACATAATACTATTCCTCTGGTGTAAAATTATAAAAAACAATGGGAATCCACCAAAGCAGATTTGATGAATCATTCATTTCCAACAGCTTTCACCCTTGCCAGTTATTTTGAGAGACAGTCCCATTGTCCAGAGTAGCTATTGTTACCTGTATAGGTATTTTACTAAATGTGTGCTTAATATGTAGCTACAGCAATTATCTCTTAACTACAGCACTCTTCACAAGCTTTAGAAATTATTATAATAAAGATACATTTTTATAACATAAAACTGCTGGAGAGAAGTAATCTAAAATAGATTAGAAGAGCAAATTTGACTACTCAAAGCAGTGCATTCAACTAACTGATTTGGTTTAATGTTTTTCAATATTTTTTATGATGTAAGCTGCCCGGAGTCGTTGGATATGAGATGGGCGGCAAATACATTTTATAAATAAAATAAAATAGAAATTGAATATTTGGTAATAAAGACCAAAACTTTCATTAAAACACTTTAATGAAAAGTAACAGTGTTTGTTCAGGCCATGCAGAATTTTTGTCCTCAGCCAATTCTAAATACATTGTGAAAAATATGGTTATAAAAATGTTTAGCATCTCTATAGGCAGCTGTATCAGCAACCAAGTTCATTAGTTTAGGGTACAATTTCCCAACTGTTCACTATAGGATAGGTCAAAGTAACTCAGCATGAATAATAATGCATCATTAAAGTTACTTGTTGCTCTCCATATACAATAAGAAATTAACACATATTAGCCAAATTGAAATTGGATTGCCTAAAAGAATGTACAACAGGGGAGGTATGTGAAAAGCATTTCGTTTGCTAAGTAGATGTTGTTTGCTGTTTGCCTTTATTCAGGTTTCAAATTGCAAACTATAAAACTGCAAATGTCTGTATTGATCCATGCTGTTGTGGAAGCATCAATACATGTAGCCAAATTTTCTGCAAACTTAATTTTTAAAAATACACCAAGTATATTTTCTTATCATGTATTTTTTATGTATTTTTAATGCAGATATGCTTTCGGTAGCTGGATCTGCAATAACAAACTCAGAGCAGTTGACAAGTGAGGCAATTGAGATTAACACGAAGTAAATATGAAGTGTCTAACATGAGCTTCATTGTACTGTGAGCCTATTTCATTTTGGCTGCAATTCAGCTGGACTGCTGTTCGTATCAGACTTTAAGTTTGGGAATCCATGTGTTCATTGAATCCTTGTCTGTCCTCACTGTTTCAGAGAATAGATAGTGAGAGCACAGCATTTAGATCTGGATAGCAATAGCAATAGCACTTAGACTTATATACCACTTCACAATGCTTTATAGCCCTCTCTAAACAGTTTACACTGTTGTGGCCTGTCAGGCGCTGGCCCCTCCAGCAGCCTGAATCAGAGGAGGAGGAGGCATGGGAGTCAGGGTCAGCATAAAGGCAACCTGAGAGCTCCGAGGAGGAAGAGGGAATGGAGCTGGCAGAGAGAGAGAGTCAGAGGCAGAGCCTGGGCCATCTGTCAGCCCTCAGATGGAGAGTCATCAGCCCCCAGGTCTGGAGGTGGCTGATGAGGAAGAGGAGAAACAGCTGGTTCCAGTGCCTGATGCGCGGATGCACAGAAGGCAGAGAAGAGGAGAGCAGTGGAAATCTTGGGAAGGAAGAGCCACCGCTGCTAGTGAAGCCCCACCCTAGCTCTGGGGATAAAAGGCGCGGGGCAGTGGTGGTGGTGGAGATGAATAGATTATTATTATTATTTATTAAATTTTTATACCACCCTTCTCCCGAAGGACTCAGGGCGGTGAACAGCCAAAAATTAAAATACATACAATACGAAAGTTAAAAAGATTTTAAACATCATTAAATCAAATCGGCTCCCTCAATATTAAAACCCCACCCATAAAATTTACCAATTAAAGAATTTTTCAAGCCAGCCCAGCTTGCTGAAA
>JANHZT010640670.1:0-11086 GCA_032468215.1 Stegonotus admiraltiensis | reverse complement strand
GAAGAGGTTGTAGAAAAAATGCTTTTAAAATTAAAAAAAAAAAGCCTCTGATGATCGTGTGGCTCAGCTGGGATCATCAGAAGCTTTTAAAAGCATTTTTTTTGACAACTTCTTCAGCCGAAGAGGTTACAGAAAAAATATTTTTAAAGGGAAATAAAGCCTCTGCCAATCAGGTAAGTCAGCTGGGATCATCAGAGGCTTTAAAAGCATTTTTTTACAACCTCTTCAGCCGAAGTGGTTGTAGAAAAAATGGTTTTAAAAGTTAAAAAAAAAAAATTGGCCAGGCCCACTCAGTCATATTACCCCCACAAGCCACGCCCACAGAACCGGTAGTAACAAATTTTACATTTCACCACTGGGCAAAACTGACTTAACAAATGACTCGCTTAACAACAGAAATTTGGTATTCAATTATAGTCATAAGTTGAAGACTACCTGTACCCTAGTTTAGCCCAAAGTCTTGGGATTGCCTAGTGATGTCCCAACAAAATAATCACCACACCTTACTCTGCTTATTTTTCAAGATCAGTGAAGGTCAGTTGGGGACTGCCACTTATCTGGGAGGTAATGAGCCAATGCTTTTAAAACTATAGCACGTCATCCCAGATCATATTGATTTAATCGACCAATAGTCTAATAATCTAACCTAATGGACTAATAGTCAACTTTGGCAACTTTAAGATGTGTAGACTTCAACTCCCAGAAGTCTGGGAATTGGAATCCACATATTTTAAAAGTTGCCAAGGTTGAGAAGCACTGGTCTGACACATAATAGTTTCTAAATTCATAAGCTGTTATTGGGTGAAAGGAACTAATATTATAGAAACAGTCCTTGATTTATGTCAACAATTTAAGACCAGAATTTCCTTTGTTAAAGAATATGGTTGTTAAGTGAGTCATTCCTGATTTTGCAACATTTTTCCCATGGTCGTTAAGCGAATCATTGCAGTTGTTACATAAATCAGAGATTTGTTGAGCAAATCCATCTTCTGCTATTGACTTTGTTTGTTGGAAACCAGTGGTAAGGTTGCAAATGGCAATCACGTAATTCCCAGGATGCTGCAACCATCATAAATATATGCTGGTTGCCAAGGACCCAAATTTTGATCACATGACCATGGGATTGCTGTGATGGCCATAAATGTTAGGACCAGACATAAGTCACTTTTTTCAGTGCTGATGTAACTTCAAAAGGTCACTAAACGAATGGTTGTAAGTCAAGGACTATCTGTTAACTTGCTCTTTCACATTCCTGTATTCCTCATCAAATGATGTGGTGAACAAAGTCACTGGGGTTTGTTTTGAAATATTCCACTTGTTTTTTTCCCTTTCCAGTTCATCATGGAGCCAAAGTGGTCTTCTGCGCACCAGCATCAGAAGGTGAGACCTAGAAAGCACTCACTGCCCTTGCTTTATATTTCATTATTTATAATCCTGCTCCCAACTTAGCTAATCAGGTTGACAGACTAAAAGAAAATGCCAGGTTTCTGTTTGGACAACAGAACGTTGCAAAATCTTTAAGGGGAAAAAATGCAGATGAATAAATGATAAACTCCATGCATCGCAAATGAAGCAAGCTGTAGTTCATAGTAGCGCATGCCTTTTAATAACATTCATCCATGCCTTTTAATAAAATCCATCCAAATCATATGGTGTTATTCAGAAGGACACATTCAGATTTTTAGATGAAAGAAGGTAAGTATCTACTTGGAGCTTTGCTAGAATTCAGCAGTCTACCTTTGCAGAAAATGGAAGCAATGAGAAAAACCAATATTTTCCGCCAGAAAAATAAGATGCCCACTACTTGCAACAAAGGCAATTTAATATTTTCCTAGGGAGATGATTTTCATATAGGAAAATGGGATGTGTGATCTTTCCTAAGGAACAGCAAAATATATAATAATGACCTTTGCAATTGAGCAGCAGTTTAAACCTGCCGCATGCTGTATTCATCACACAGACAGACCTATTATCTAAGACTCACTAAGCTAACTTTGGCTTAGGTTCTGACTACCTATTTTATTTTGTTATTGAATCAAACTGTAACATGGTGGCCTAGTGGTGAAGATGCCTGCCTCCCACTCAGAAGGTTGAAAGTTCAATCCTAGTTAGTGACAGAAGTTTCTCTCTCGGGTTGCAAAGAGAAAATACCTGCTGTGAACTCTGTGGGGTGTCAGGAAGGGCATCTATCCAGTAAACACTCCATCTAGTCACCCTGAATTGACCCCGAATTAAGGGATTACAGGGTTGTAAAAAGGGTTTTTTTTATTAATCAAACTGTTTCTAAATTTACCCATTTATCTATCTGTAATGATAGATAAAGTAAGCTTATCTATCTGACTTGGCAAGAAAGAAAAGAAAAAGAAAGAAAAGAAAGAAAGAAAGAAAGAAAGAAAGAAAGGAGAGAGAGAGAGAAAGAAAGAAAGAAAGAAAGAAAGAAAGAAAGAAAGAAAGAACGAAAAAAAAGAAAAAGGAGGGAGGGAGGGAAGGAAGGAAGGAAGGAAGGAAGGAAGGAAGGAAGGAAGGAAGCAAGGATGAATCCAAATTTAGCACTAACTGACTGAATTAGCTCTCAGCCTTTCTTTTCTTCTTGCTGTAATTTAGATTACTTCCTTCATTAAGTACAGTAGACAATTTGCCTTAGTAGCTTAAATAGCCTTTTCAATGCCATAAAACTGGGCTAGTTTTAATAGTAGGTAGAAGTCTGTGGTGGTAGATTTTCCTGGATTAAAACATATAACAACAATTATGCTTACCAGTGAATGGTATAAACTTAATAGAAAGTTGGCATTAAAATGGACAAACCTTATCACAATGGGTTGTGTTTGAGAATGCTACTCATGAGTAGATCTTGAGGCAAGATGGAAACACCAGCAGCTTCCATTTTTTGTTTAATTATTCAAATTTGTTGTAACTACCAACTCCAATTGACTAAAAATAGCTAGATATATTCCCACTGTATTCTAAAACCAGTTTTAAAAAAATATATAATGGAAGCTATTGGGCCACATGTTTTAAACTCCTGCTATGAAAACTGTTCCAGGAGTTGGTGGAAATCAATTTCTCAGGTGTGAGTGGTGCACCTGTTAATTTTACTTCGACCATGGCTGGAGCTAGAGAGGCAGCTAAAGACTTCAGGTATAAATAACTTAGGATAAAATGGTTATCTTTCCCTTCCATTTCCCTATGGCAGCACTAAACCCACTTTGCATCTCTTTGTAGAAGAAAAAGGAAAAGGTCTAGAGAGGGAACTTGCAGAAGGTGGTGGATCTGGAGAAAGTCGCTTTGTGGTCTGTGATGCCCTCTGTGAAGAAGACATGAAGGTAGGCTGGATTTCTCTTCCTGGATGGTTTCTTTCCTAGATCTGGAGCTTATTTCTTATGGTTTTCTTGAACTTCTGCATTTTTCCATCACTTTTGCAATGTAACTTCTCACACTGAAGTCCAATGCAAATGCAGCAAATCCAGGAATTCCCAACCTTGGCAACTTTAAGGAAGTGTGGTGTTCAACTCCCAGAATACCCCAGCCAGCACAATTGGTTGGGGAATTCTGGGAAATGAAGTCCAGGCCTCTTAAAGTTGCCAAGGATTTGGAAAACCCTAGCCAAAACTCTTCATCTTATTCTTTGTTTCAGATATAATGCTGAGTTGAAAGTAGTTGTAAGACAACCACTGAATTCATGTATTGCACTCTAGCTTCATGTGACAAATTTGGTTTTGATTTAGCATAAAATGCAAAGTCAGCCAGTCGGGTTTGTAAATTGTGGCTTCTGGCTTTGTATTCTGAGTAAAGAGGTCTTGTCTAGCTTGTTCCACAAATAGTAGTTAAAAGGAACTTACGATTTTGTGCATTGTGGAAATCTAGCGCAGGGCTAGCTCAAAGGGTTACGTGTATCAACACTATCTTGATTTTTGGGTAAATGTACAGAACAAGTGGTAACCATGTCAGTGAAGTTAACAATAGCAGTTCATGATCTATAGAAACTTTGGGGACCACATTCCCCTGAATAACAGCTTTGGAGGAATAGCTAAGATGGCAAACATTTCCCCATTCTCATTGGTTGAATACAGTGGTGGGATTCAAAATTTTTTTACTACCGGTTCTGTGGGCTTGGCTTGGTGGGTGTGGCATGACTTGGTGGGCTTGGCAGGGGAAGGATACTGTAAAATCTCCATTCACTCCCACTCCAGGGGAAGGTTACTGCAAAATCGGCATTTCCTCCCAATCAGCTGGGACCTGGGAGGCGGAGAATAGATGGGGGCGGGGCCAGTCAGAGGTGGTATTTACGGGTTCTCCGAACTACTCAAAATTTCCACTACCAGTTCTCCAGAACTGGTCAGAACCTGCTGAATACCAGTTTCTTTAGTCTTTACTTTGTGCAAATACATGTATGTGATTGCTATCTAGCTGCTTACATATCTACCTGCCATTATCATCTCAGGTTTCCCACATGGTTCCCATCCAAATACTGATACTGCGTAGATTTATACCTACTAAGCTATAGAAAGATGGCTGAATTATAGCTTCACAGGCCACATTCTTGGAAAATTGCCTTAAATCTACCCTCCTCTATTACTCCTAAAGTAGCATCCAACTGTCCACATTTCTCATACTGATTATGTTTGGACTTGGCTGTTTAAGAGATTGCAACTCGTAAAGTGCCAGATAATTTGATTCTCCTCTTGATCTTCTTCCACATAGCAATAAGACTTATGTACCGCTTCACAGTGCTTTACAGCCCTCTCTAAGCAGTTTACAGAGTCAGCATATTGCCTCCAACAATCTGGGCCCTCATTTTACCCACCTCGAAAGGCTGAGTTAACCTTGAACCATTGAGGAACAAACTGCTGGCAGTGGGCAGAGTTAGCCTGCAACATTGCATTCTAACCACTGTACCACCATGGCTCCTACCATCCCTGAAATCTTTCTCTTTTTACCCTGTACCTTCTCTACAGAGGTTGGTGTGTGTGACCATAGGACAGTATGGACAACTAGATTGCCTGGTGAACAATGCTGGAGGGCGTGAGTCATTTCCAAAATGATTGGGCCTGTCTTGCTAACCATTTAAAATGTTGTTACTTATCCCACTAATCCTGACAATATTTTTATTTATGCGAAGGTGGTGAATATTTGTAGCTTGAGTGGAGGATGAGCGTGGAAGTTCGTTCTCCAAGCTTGTGTGCTGGTTTCCAAAAGTTATGTTGCCAGGCTAACCTCACCTAACATCTTCAGGTGAGTTTAGTGGATGTCAGTGTCAGTGTTCCTCTATTCATGTGGTCAGTAGGTCTTGTGATGGGGAGGTCACAAAATCCATCATAAGACCCTCACCTGATGTGACTTCCTCGTCACAAGACTTACTGAACACACAAAGCCCGTATAATCAGAAGAACGCTGATATTCCCTAAACTGCGCTGAAGATGTTACCTAGCCTGGAAACGAAGTATTCGGAAACCAACCTTCAGGCTCAGAGAACGAACCTCCACCCTCATTCTTATTTATTTTAACATTTTTTTCAATTGTTTCTAACTTCTTTGAGGTTGCTTTTATCACATTGAGTCCCTGTAGATTTCTGTAAAGGCATCTGTTGATTTTTATGAGCGGGATAGATTACTTTCCTCAACCTGGCATTCCCCCACGTGTTAGGTTAGAATTTCCATCACCCTGTGAAAGTCTCTCCAATTTTATCTCCATAGCAATCCTGTGAGATATTTGGAGAGCCAGAGAATGTAATTAACCAGTTGAACCAATCGAATTGGTTCTCCCCAGTCATCACCTTGGAGAAACAAGAAAGAGAATCAGCAAGGATAACACTGACAAAGTTGATTAAGCATGACTTTTATTTGGTGCACAAACTGATCTAGGTGATGTATGGTCCTCAGGATTAATTTGGAATAAGGACCTTTACAGTGCTAGAAAAGCAAAATACATGCACCAGCAGGCAGGAAGGCAATCTATATAGATTTATGCAATATCCTTTCTCTCTTCCTCTGTCAAATAGATCCGCCTGATCAAAGAATTGATGATGTATCTGCCCAAGAATTCCGCAAACTCATGGACCTCAATGTTGTCAGCGGTTTCTTAATGGCCAAGGTAGCTTTTCAGATATATATATCTTTGAATTATATATATTCTTCTATATGCACAAATAGCACAACATATGCATACAAGATGGCTTTTTACCACACTGCTATTGTCTACATTTCATTTCTTACCCTACAGTTGTAGATCAAGGATTGGTGCAGAGTTTTGGAGAGAGAGCAATACAGAATCCTTGATGGGACCTTCTTGCCTAGATTCCTATCTATTTTCTCCATAGTGAGGAAATGGGTCAGTCAAAGTGGCAAGGACAATCTACTGGTACTTCCTTTCATGACCTGCTCTTTCCTTTGGGCCGTGTGGTCATGTGGAGACAATACAGTTAGTCCTTGACTTACGATCACAACTGAGCCCAAAATTTATGTTGCTGAGTGAGACAGTTTTTAAGTAAAAATTTTGCCCCCTTTTACAACTTTTCTTGTCAAGTTGTTGAGTGACTCACTGCAATTGTTTAGTAACACAGTTGTTAAGTGAATCTGGCTTCTCCATTGACTTTGCTTCTCAGATGGGCACAACATGACATTGGGAGACTGCAACTGACATAAATTTGACTCAGTTGCCAAGTGTTTGAATCTTGATCACGTGACCACAGGGATGCTGTGAAAAACGGCCGTAAGCCATTTTTTTCACTGCCATTATAACTTTGAATGGTCACTAAACGAACTGTTGTAAGTTGAGGACGACCTGTATGGATGTGCTCATGTATGGCTAGTCTAGTGAAGAGAAATACCAGGGGAGACATGATAGCAGTGTTCCAATATTTGATGGGCTGCGACAGAGAGGAAGGGGTCAAACTATTTTCCAAGGCACCTGAAGGCCAGACCAGGAATAATGGATAGAAACTGATCGAGGAGAGATTCAACCTAGAAATAAGGAGAAATTATCTGACAGTGAGAGCAATCAACCAATGGAATAGCTTGTCTCTGGAAGTTGTGAGAGCTTTATCACTGGAAGCTTTCAAGAAGTGACTAGACTGCCATTTGTCAGAAATGGTGTAGGGTCTCCTGCTTGGGCGGGGCGGGGATATCACCAGAAGACCTACAAGGTCCCTTCCAACTCTGTTAATCTGTTATCTAAAGGGGCCAAGCTTCTTAGGACACTAAGTTTTTCTTTTTGTGCTATCTACTGCTTCCTATCTATAATTACTTGAGGACACTTGTAGCTTACTCCTACTTCACCAAGATGGAGGGGCCTTGGCAGTGATTGTTGACTCGAAATTATGGATTCAATTCAGTTCAGTCCCAGATTGACCTACTCACTTTTAGAACTACGCGATAGTCTTACCAAACCTGAATCCATCCAGAGGGATTAGATTACAACATAATTTTGAAATCATCCTGATCACTGCTGGCTATTTAAGATGAAGATTATGAAAAGTCTAATCTATCTAGACCAGTGGTTCTTAAACTGCTTGACTCAGGTACACCTTTTCCTGGTCTCACATAATGTCATTACCCCACCCACCACATACATACACACAAACAAACTGTTGTTTTATACAACATTTCAGCAGTAGTTTCCCAAACTGGATCCTTGACTCACAGATTTCTCCATTACCGCAGTATACGCTCAAAGAACCGCTGATTTAAATGGCACATATCGTAGTTGGGGATGAATAATTTACTCCTGTAAGGGTGCACAATTTCTGGATTAAAAGCAAAGCAGACTTTAGGTAACACACCATGAGCCACCATATCCAAGGCAGATATGGTAGGAGGGGACAGGCCCTAAACATGATTTCATTGAAGTTCAGATGTAAAAAAGATTACATGCAAAGAACTATTTTTTAAATCAGACCTCAGTGTAACTGCCTTTGCATGTACCACCTCCATTACCACTGCGATTTACATCTTTACATAGACAAGTCATTACTTCTTTCATTTGTTCATTTGCATGATGACATCATTACAGTACACAGGTGACATTATTTGTATCACTACATTATTATGCCAAATGGCATTTATGAAAATAAATGCCATCTGGCCCCATAATGCCATATTCTCCAATTCAGCAAGCTTTCCTCAGTCGCAGACACCCAGCCCACCCAATTAGTCCATTAAATGAGATTTCACTATAGGATACTTTCCAATAACAATAGCACTTAGACTTATTTACGGCTTCACAGTGCTTTACAGCCCTCTCTAAGCGATTTACAGAGTCAGCATATTGCCCCCAACAATTTGGATCCTTGTTTTTCTCACCTAGGAGGGATGGAAGCTGGTGAGATTTGAACTGTCAAATTGCAGGCAGCCTGCAGTACTGCACTCGAACCACTGTGCTACCGTCACTCATGCATTTACATTTTACCCAAATGTCCCATTGAAAATCTCAATTTCATATCTTCTGAAGAGCCCCCCCCCAATGCTTTGGCGACTGGTTCTGATCAGCATCTGCATTTCCATGGTTACGGGATCTTGCTGTCCTAGTTAGAGATCAAATCTGTCTCTACTTTGCATGAAAAATCCACATTTCCTCAGTGATGTCTCCCTTGTGATAAGTAGAGAAGGGGAATGAAATATTTTAGGATCATGTTCGAAGGTGGAGTACTTTTTCAGCAGCTTTTCTGAAAATGGCTTTGTGGAGAATTGCTCCAGATCCATGATGAAGTATCTTTTTTTGCAAATTAAAGAGCCCAAGTTTCATCTCTATCTTATTTTATACTGCTACTCTTCAGTAGTATTGGCTTTATAATGATTAGAAACACCCTTGTTGGTTTGGGATCCTGGGAATTGCAGTCTCAATGCATCTGGAAAGCCTTGGACCCTAAGAAAAAAATGGGAATTGAGAACAGTCATTGTGAATCACTGACACTTATGGAAAAATATTGAGCTAAATCCTTATTGGCACTGTAGCTCGCTCATGGACTCCTACTTAATGACAATTTCTGGAGTGGATGGGATCAATGTTATTTGCCTGTTTTGGAGACAGTACAATTAAGGAACAGGACAAAATATTTTTTACAATTCCACCGAGGGCCATTTCTACCATAAGACAGAGAGAGGAACTGCCTTGAGAAGAAGATCTTGAGCATCATATTTGAGTAGAAAATTGTTAGTTGCTGATGCTGTTATTACCATACTTTTATTATCAGAGTAAGGGGCGGTATGGATTTTCTAGGTGCCAAAAGAATTTGAATGACTTTGGCGGATGTCCTACTTGACTTGGGGGGTTGGAGGTAGGTCGGTGGGAGAAGAATGGCATTTGCTACTCAACTTCAAGCAAGAACTTTTTCTAGCCATCTAGTTCAGGGGTCTGCAACCTTAAACACTGAAAGAGCCATTTGGACCCATTTCCCACAGAAAACACCGGGAGCCACAAAATCCTTCCTTTGCCTGACTATTTCTTGAGCGGCCACAAAACTTACATATGTAGTTGGATTAAATGTTCTGTTTTCTTCTGAAACTTTCCTTTTCTTGGATTTATCCATGGTTGGCGTACCATTTATTGAATACCATTTATTGAAAAGCTCAATAAATCAGGTGCTGGTGGATGTCACACATTGGTGGCTGTGATGCATATTTTGAGTGACAGGGAGTCGCAGCAGAGGGGTGAAAGAGCCACATGCGGCTCCAGAGCCGCAGGTTGCTGATCCCTGATCTAATACAATGAACCATCCACCACCATCCAGCCCCTTGCCTCCTCTCTATTCCCTTTCCTTGTGTATCCTAGCCTTTGTGATTACTTAAGGAATGGCTATAACATAATTACTTTATTGTGGCCAAAAAAATAAAAAAAAATCAGTTGAATCAATACTAAATAAATGTCCAGAGCTGCTACACTTTCTTATAGTAATTCTTTATTTCTCTGCATTTGGCTGTTAATAGTTTGCGCTGCCCTACCTCCGGAAAACAAATGGAAACATCATTAATGTTGCGAGCATGGTTGGTCACTTTGGACAAAAGTTAGCTGTACCGTATGTGGCAACCAAGGTAATCCAGATCAAAATGTTCCGGTCTTATAAGGTCCATTTTCTTCTCTAGAATTGTCAAGTCATAAAATCTTTCAGAATGAAAATATTTTTGCTCATTTCTCTGTATCAAGTTGCTCCCGAGAGTTGTAGGCACTAGTTGGATTTATTTCTCTGATTTTGGTAATTTTGTTTAAGCGGCCAGAAGTGCTTTCCATGTTGTGGTATGGGGGAGCTTTTTTACCCTAAAGGTAAGATAAAAACCTTCCAATTCTAGGAAGGTTAAATTGCATTAGAATTTAATAAAACCAAAAATTCATTTTAAGGACTAGAGCCACTTAATTAACTGAAGGACTCTTACTTTCACCTTATCAGCAAGTGAGTATCGGGGGAGTGTAAGAGGGGAGGGAGAGAGGGAGGGAGAGGGGGGGAGACGGAGAGAGAGAGGGAGGGAGGGAGAGAGAGAGGAGGGGAGGGAGAATCAACTTCTCCTGCTTTGGTGGAAGTTGTACTGCAGATGGAAGCTAAGGACATGAAAAGTTGGCCTGATAGGCAGGAGAGAAGTTGTAGCTTAGTCAAGTTGCTGACTCCCTTTATAACTTTCCAGTGCTTTCAATTTGCAGGGTGCTGTGATTGCGATGACTAAAGCTATGGCTATAGACGAGAGCCAATATGGCGTCAGAGTCAACAGGTAATACGGTTGCTGTCAATCAGCCTACACAGTTAGCAAACATGGCCCTCTGCAGAATGTTTTGTGATAAACACCCTAGTTCAATATCAGTTCAGGGGTTTAAGGAAAAAAAAAAGACTTTCCTAATGTTTTGGGGAGAAAAATCAGTTGTTAATCATGGCAGTTCCTTCAGTCCTCCCCTCCCTCCGAACCAGAGCTGAAAGAGACCGTCAAACACATCAAGTGCAGGAACAGGGGGGCCAACATGGCGAGGGGAGAGCAGGGCTGAATGAACTGCCACGATTCAGGGGGAAATTCGTTAATGGTTTTTCTTCCCCAAACAATGTCGGCTGGTGACTCCCAGGGGGAGAGCCTTCTCTGTGGCAGCTCCTGCCCTCTGGAATGACCTACCC
>JANHZT010640573.1:0-12384 GCA_032468215.1 Stegonotus admiraltiensis | reverse complement strand
TTCCAGTAGACTCGGTCCTATTGGCCAGCAGTCCAGGTCTTACCCATGCCTGACTGCCGTGACAGCCAATAGGAGAAGAACAGGGCACAAGTAACTGTGCTAAGTACCAAATACATACTGTAGTAATTCTATGTGTGTCCAACCACACTTGGCCAATAAAGAATTCTATTTCTATTCTATTCTATAAGTACTATGATAAAATGAGGGGATCAAATAAGTCAGTAATATAATGAGATTTCAGTATTCTACAGCATATAAAGGCTAGCTTTTCAGAATTTTCTTTTAGAAAAGGTAATAGATCCAATTTAAAAGATACTAGCTGAACCTTTCCTCAGTTCTCTATCAATGTCTCAGTCTGTTTTATAATCAATATAATCATCTTGACTTTGCATAAAATCTTTTCCATAGCCTGGTACCATTATATTCATTTTGTCAAGTTGGAACTTCAAGCTGTATTTGCTGCAAACCTAATGTTGTGGCCCACCAACTGCCAGCAAAGCTGGTGGCAGACTCAGACGATGAGGAGGTTGGGAAGAAACTTGGGCCAGCTCTGGTGTCTGGAGAAGGCTCTGATGGATGCTCTGCATTGGACGCAGAGATAAAACCAAGGCTGTCCAACATTTCCCAGCCACCTGAGAGGCAGCTGCCTTTGGAGGCTGATATGAGTGAGGAGGAAGAACAGCTGGGGCCTGTTCCAGATGCACTTATGTGCAGAGCAGTTAGGAGAGGTGAACAACGGAGGACAAGGGGTCGACTCAGGAAGCAAAGCACACGTGGACGCTGAATGGCCCCTCCCTGGTTGGAATAAATAGAAGGAAAGGGGAGAGGTGGTTGTAGGAGACAACAGTTCGTATTTCTGAAGATTTTGCTCATTGTCTTTCGTGCTTCAGAGACTGCCTGCCAGAACTTAATTTGCAGATTTACTCACCAGGCAATCAAGTTCCTTATCAAGGAACTGATACGGTCTGTTCCTGCAGTTAACTCTTTGAAGGACTATTGCCTGGACTTTTCAGTGTGTGAATGCCATTAATTCACAGGTGATAAATAAAGAGGGGTTTTTCCTGACAAGGAGTCTGTTTCTTGTTTCTGCTAAGGCTGGGTCAGAACACCTAAATAGCTCCTGAAACGCAAGATTTGTCAACCACAGATTTCTCCAAGTAATTTTCAGGAGGTGATAGCATCTTTCCTTCCAATTCAGATTTACATTTTTTTCTTTCAACTAATTCTCATCTTAACTGTTGCATATACTAATTCTTTTTAAGTTTGAGAGTTGTTTTGAAATTTGAGACCTTTTTCTTTTCTACTTCCACAGACAATGTGAGTGATCTCTAAGTATGCCGTTATTTTCATCTATTTCTATTTCTCCCACTTACTGGAAATCACATTATTATTATAGAGCTAAAGTGACCAATGCTCCGATGACGACAGCTTACATACAGTTCCTACGAGGTTTCTTACTACATCTTTTTATTGCTTAATTTTTTTAAATTCTGTTTTTGTTAGTTTTATAAATAAAGGTGATGAACATATCTAATACTCTTCTTCCTCCTGTTTTCTCCACAACAACATCTTGGTGAGGTGAGCTGAGACAGTGACTGGCCCAAAATCATCCTTTTGGCTTTCATGCCTAAGGCGGGACCAGAATTTATAGTCTTTCCATTTCTAGCCTGGATCAAATTGGCTCTTTACAAATAACTCTTCTACAAATGCAGAAGACTGCACCTTTACAGTTTTACAAGTTAAGAATGTTTTCTGCCTCTTACCTATTAGTATGGAACATATAGTAGGAAAAGTATCTGGCAAGCTGAAGGTTCAGTTTAGATCCAATTTAAATAAACAGTTATGTCATAAATTCAGCCACTTGCTCCATGGCCAAGCAAAGACAACTATCTTAATCCTCATTCTTTTTACAGAAACATCAAAGTAGCTCTGATAATTAAAGTCTATAATGTTTATAAAAGAATTCTTCTAAGGCTTCTGCTGGGATTAAAGGGCAGCTTACTCTGCTTCAACTCCCAGGGAAATGAATCCTCAGAAATAGTGAGAGAAACTGGCCTTCAGTCTTACTCAATAAAAAATAAATTGCTTATTAAAAATTAGTTGTCTAACCAAGTACCCAGTTTTAACATTTCATTCTTTCAACCTTTTTAACAGTATTCACACAAATCTTTCACTGTTTTTCTTCTCTGTACTTAACAGAATTTTAGACTTTTAAAACATTTTACATTCTGTTTCAGTTATCTATGATACCTAAAACACACAGACACTGGGGGGAAAAAATCCCTGATAGGCAGGATGTTTTGATACAATACAATACCCTCTCCGTTGATCAAATAGAACAGTGATTTGGAGACCCCAGGAATTTGAAAGGTCCTATAATAAGACAAAGTTTCTTAAAAGATTTCCCTCACTTTAAAAGCAAAAATAAGAGTAGCAAGTTCATCATCAAACATGTTTTACTTCAAGGATAATTACACAAAAATAGTTCTGTATATACCAATGAAGGAAGCAATTTACCATGGTTAATATATTTGCACATAACTGCAAAAATAAAAAGCGATCTCAAAAAAAAGCAAAGACTTTTGAGGAAAAAAAGAATTTTAAAATTCTTATATAAAATCAAGATCATGTATTAGGATCCTGCTGACATATATTAAGAAAAAAAACTATTTAAACAATATAAAACTATAAAGTAACTGGATGCAAAAGGATGCAAAATTTAAAAGACATAATTACAGCAGATTAACAGGAAAGGCAATGAAAAATCAATAAAATTTGTCCATGCCACAATCTAAGGGAAGTGTTTTGTCTATAGTTTACAGATGGTAAGTAATTCTATGATTGCCAACTTAGTTAAAATACATACAATGGAACAATGGAACAAGTAGAAATGCTGTAACTAAAAAGTAACATATTACCAAATGTAGGGATCATGCCAAAAATTCAAAAATATTACACCATAAAAATTTAAAAATATATAAAAATAAAGTCTGAACTAAGCAACATATATTTCTATTAGGAATAAGGCCAGAAACTATAAATGAAAAACATAATTTATTAAATTCATATTGAAAGCAACCAGAAGAAACCTTACAAAGCATTGGAAAAGATACTTTGTCTGTAATACCAGACTGGGATGCCAAAATGGGAAAATATGCTGCAATGACAAAACTGACTATATCTATAACAGATGTCTAAGATGTCAAGTAGGATTAGCATCTTTGTGTACAGTATAGTATGCAGCAAGGCAAAATATGTTTGTTAGGGCTTAAATAGAAATTAACAATTACCAGTCTTTAATACAAAAATTAAACATGGTTAGTGATTGGGAATATAGCCAAAAGTGGAGGATATATTTGCAGAAAATATTTTTCTTTATTTTAAATCTAAATGTAGTATTTAATTTTGCCTTCCTTTGTAGTTTAATATTTCTACAATAAAACATGAATTATGTTTAAAAAAAGAATATTGAAGATCTTTTAGTCCATCTAAAGGCACTGAGAATATGCATTTCTTAAAACAATATTGGAGACAAAGTGTTTATTTTTATAAAAGGAAAACTGAAGAAGAGAATATTAGTTGTTGCTTCAAAACTCCCCCAATCAGGGACAATTTCTTCATAAAATAGATTTGGTATAGAGAATTTGATACTGGGAAGAAATTTAAAACAAAGGTTGGCACACTGGGGAAAAGGGGACAGACAAAAATCCAAAAGACAATATTCATTGTGTAAAAAATGCAAGCTCAAAGGTTAACTGATCCTTGGAGAGCTTTGCAACCATAATTAAATGGATTTATGTATTACTTAAACATTGATTTGACTCAAGAATTGATTATATATATGGCTTTCTAAATTCTTAATGAGGCAGACTCAGCAAACGGAAATTGATCCTATCTATATAATTAGACGATGTAACATTGACTCTAGTTAAAATTGAATAACAATATGCCCTGCCCTTATTTCTGGTATTTGAATCAATACCTAGCCAAGTAGCAGAACAAAATGTATCATCCATCTTAATAACTATTTTATAGAAACTGAAAGAAAACACCAGTAACAAAAGAATTCAAAAAAACCTATAAACCAATGCTAGTGCTAATTTAAAATGGAAATATGTTGTAGAGCAGATGCAAAGCAGCATCCGTTTTATAGTTTTCCCTCTGGAATTTAGGAGAGAACACGGAACATGTTGCTTCTACTTCAGGGAATTCAGCAAATGAGGTGCTTATTAAAACTGGAACAGCAAAGAGAAAGGAGCTGCATTTTTAAAGTTTCTACTGAACAAAGCCTGCAATGTCACCCTCATATATTTGGAAGTAGAGCTAGGAATCACTATCAAATGCAGTTACATTTATTTCTATTTAAACAATACAATGAAACTGGAAGACAAAAAACTGCAGCATATAATCTTAAAATATGAACAAATGCTTTAAAATGTTCCCATTCAAAATAATTAGGTGCTACTTCTTTAATTGTTCTAGCATGCAACCATTTATCAAGCTTTAAATATAGCTTTATAAGAATAGCTTTAAAAACTAAACAAAATGTTTTTACTTATATCCGAATATTTTACATTACAAAATGTTAGATTACACTTTTAAGCTTAACATGCAGGAATTAACGCAAAGTTTAAAAATTGTTTAAAAGCAATCAGCAGTAATAGTCATTTTCAGAAACTCTTACCCTCTCTTTAGCTAAATTACACAAATTCTGGATTCTGTGATTATTTACAAATCACAAATAATTTTTTAAAATTATATTCTCTTTAGTGTGTGCACCTAAGACTATGTTCAAGAAAATGACAACTGTTTAAACCAGAGAAAAGAATATATCTACTTTAGCTTCTACTTAGAAATTGTTTCTACACTCTGCTGGAGACAGAAAAAAAATGAAATCTTGACTTTGAGATTTACTGATTAGATTAGCTTGTTGTTATAGAAATGGCTAAAATTACTAAATATTTAAAAGTAAAGATTTGACGCTGTAAATTTTGTATTCTACTGTACTGGAAAAAGTTGGAACTCAATGCATATTTTTGTTTTCCCTAGTACCCTGAGGGCGGTGCGGCTGGAGATCTGGCAACCCAGATTCAAGACCCAAGTGACATGTGATCAGCTAAGCTCCAATCCTCACCTCAGCTCCTGCCAATACACCGTTTTGAAAACGTGCAAATGCAAATAGATAAATAGGTAACATTTCAATGAGAAGGTAACAGCACTCTGAGACATCATGCTGGCCACATGACCACGGAAATATCTTCAGACAGTGCTGACTCAATCACCTTGAAATTGAGATGAGTACTGCCCCCTAAAGACAGCGATGTCTTTAAAACATCTGCATGGGACTCCTTTTACTCTACACTTTTCTTCCCCTTTCTTTTCCTTTTCCTTTCCCATTTCTATATTACTTTGTTTTCATTTGTATTTTATAATAAAAAAATTAAATAAACAAAAAAAAGACAATTGTGTGACCACAGAATAAACTATGCACATTTCAACCAAGAAAAAAATTAATTCTTTGATCTGCAATCAAAATAAAACAGTTGTTTTTCATAAATGCCTGTTGACAATCTTATGTATAATAGATAAGTGTTAACAAGAGAATGTATCTATTATTTCCTACTAATCTATTCCCATTATTTTTTAATTTTTTCCTCCCATATAAGATAATAATACTGCAACATTTTGCATCTGCTAAATAGCATTACTTTACAACAGCCTAAATTCTGAAAATGAAATTCTCCTCTTAAAAATAGTGCCACAATCTTGACCTTATAGAAGTTGAAATTTAATCTGTATAACTTCTTTTTCTTGGTGCTATTAACAAGAGGTACCTGAATTAGCTGTTGTCTCTCTGTCTGTTTCTGTGTGTATGTGTGAAATCATGAAAGACAAGGATTACAAGATGACTTTCAGGGAATTTATGTTGAACTAACACAACTCTGATTAAGCAGAGAAAATGACCACAGCAAAAAAACCCCAAAGGACAGGTCCTACAGAACTTGTTTGCATCTACTGATAAGGAGAGGATGGGAGATTACCCACTTGTGCTCCAGACAGGAGCTCCTCATAAACAGTTCTCTCCCATGGAGTTGCAGGTTGGGAGACAAAGGGAAGCCATCATGGTCTCAACTGAGATGGAGATTTTAAAGGATACTGGCTTTAATTTCACTTTTTAGTTACCTAACCCAAGGCAATTAGAAACCTTGAAAATGAGAAGTTTGAAAAGCCACTTAGTAAATTTAACTTCATTCTTGAATGAGAGTAAAATTAAATATAAAGCTTAAGAATTTAAAAAATTGGAAATAGGCAGCAAAAAGTTAAATAAGATTCTAATCTAAGAAAGGTACAAACAAATTAAGGCACCAAACAAATTTGGAGAATTAAGACTTTTTTACTATAGGATTTTTGAAATAATTATATAAACAAACAATATTATGAAAACTAAATGTTTTGACTATCCTAAGTTCAAACAGAAATTTGAGACTTTATGATTTCAAAAAACTATATAGAGGGGGTTAAGATTCCAGAAAGCAGAAAAGGAAAGGGAGAGGGGAAGTGAAATATTGCCCTTTGTTTTGGTTACCACTAGAATTAACGAAATGGCATGAATGTTATGGCTGTCAAAATACTGAGATCAGTATTAACAGCTGCAGTGTGAGAATTTCTTTTGAGAGATTTATAGAATAAAAATGTTAAACAAATTTTGACTAATGTAGAAATAGTAAAACCAGAAATACTGGTAAATAAAAACAAAAACCATGAATTATAAAATAGAGAAGAAAACTTAAGTGAAAATACAAATGACAACCCAACAAATGACTTGATTAAGGACTTACTACCAAATATCCAAAAGTTGGTTAAAGCATTGAAAATTAAAGTAGAAATGACTTCCGGCGGTGACATCAATGTGCAGAGGGTGAGGAAACAGGGCTCCGTTTCTGAAACCCAAAAAACTCTGTATCAGAAGCCCTTTTAGGGCACTCTCGATCCCATAGAGAAATAAAAGGGGAAGTTCCAAAGCCCCTAGGCGACACTCTATCACCTGGGACGATAAAGGACAAACCCCTTTAACACTGGTGGAGAGGAAGTTGGTCTGCAAGGCGGACAGGAGCGATAGGCCGTATAGAAGGAAGCAAAGAGTGAAGAAAGCAGTTTTGAGTGGCAGACGAAATAGACCCAGAAGAAGGAAATCGGAAAACACAGAGAAGTGAGGAGTGCGGAAGGCGCAAAAGAGACGGACAAACAAGCAGCAGTGGACTAAAAGGGAAGCGCAGCAGGGACAGAAAAAGAGACCAGTGCAAGTGAAAGAGGATCCCAGAGAGGGAGACAGCAGAACTGGAGGAGGAACAGCGTCAAAGTTAAGACCCTGGAGACGGAGAGAACTGGAGAAGACGAAAAACCCGAGAAACTAAACAACTCTAAGAGGTAAAGAAGAAATTAAGGAACTTAATCTTGAAAAATTTGTGGGACTTAAGTTGTGACTAAAAAGGAAAGACAAGAATTTATAGACGGACTTAAGGGGAGAGACTAAGACTTGAAAGAGGACTGATGCAATAGCACAACAGAAAACAACTACAATTACAACCAGAAGCAAAACTAGAGAAGGGAAGGAGCGACAAAGAACAACAAAAGAAGAATAAAATATATATTCTTATATATATACATATATATATATATATATATATATATACACGTATGTGTGTGTATATATATAAACAGTAAAGTAAGGGGAAAAAAGATCTAATTACAGTTATATTGCATTGTTAATTTATAGAGTGGAATGTTACAGTATAAGGAATTAATGAACGAATAAGATATAGTGAGATATAGTAATATACTAAGCAGTAAAGTAAAAAAAGATCTATTAATTCTATAATTAATGATTGCATGGTTAAATTACGGAATATAAAAGCAAAACAAAAGTAAATTAAATACAACTACACTGATTAAAAATATTGTAAAGTAATAACTGTTAATTTGCAAAGTAACAATTGATTATATTGTGATATTGGTATAGTGTTATAGTGTTATATTATAGTGTATATTTGCATAATAGATAAATTTCGAGTAAGTTGAAACGTATATAAGATATAAGTAAAGGTGTGCATATCTAAAACTGTTTTTGAATAAGCAAAAGGTATAGAAATAAGTATAAGTATATCCAAAAAAAAAAAAAGAGGTGAAGAGAGAAAACAAGAATTAAAGATCAATATTTATATGTTAGTGTGGGAAAACTTCACACGAGCTTTAAAAATGTCACAGTGGTTATAAAAATATAACCACTATAGCGAAAATAGAAAAAAAACTAACTACAAATCCTACAATAACAGTGGCATAACCACTACAGCAAAGAACAATAGACAATATGATAGGTAAAGAAAAAGAAAAGCCAGAAATGACATTAAATGCTATACAAAACATGTTTCAGGTGATTCCAAAAACTATTAAAAACACAAGAAAAAATGGCGGATAATCATGAAGAAATGAAAATGTCTCATGCAGAAATTAAAAACGAAATAGGAGAAGTAAAAGAGGACATCAAAAATATGGATGATAAAATTGGTGATATCCAACAATCAATAACATAAAATGAACAAAGAATTTAAAAAATGGAAACAAAAATAGACCAAGTAGAGATAAAAGTGGAGACAATGGAGCAAAAATTTTTCCAAATAAACAAGGAATTGTCTGACTCAATAGCGATGCTGGAAATGGAGAAAGCTTCATATTTCTTGCATTTTGAAAATATAATAGAAGAAAAAGATGAAGACCTGGGAGAAAAAATGGCGGAGATAGTGTCAGAAATAATACAGAAAGACAAGTCAGAAATAAAAGGACAGATGGACGAAATCTACCGAGTACACACTACTTATGTAAGAAGACATCGATTGGTGAGGGATGTAAATGTCAGATTTTCAAAACGAACAATTTGAGATGAAGTATATAAAAAATCAAGATAAGAAACTTTAACATATAAGGGTAAAGAAATTATAATTCTAAAACAAATACCACAAAGAATTAGAAACCAATGGCAACAATACCAGTTGTTAACAACCTAATTGATTAGATATAAAATAATGTTTAGATGGCTGACACCAGATGGGATTCTAATCACATGACAAAACAAAAAGTATAAAGTAGACACAGTAGAGAAAGCAAGAGAATTATATAACTTACATTTTACACAGGAAGAGGAACAGGAAAACAAAGAAGAAGCAGAGTAAAAGCCAGGAAGAAGAACAAATAGAAGAATTGGAGCAAGAAAGAGAAGAAAGAGTCAAGAAAAAGAACGAGAGGAAAGAGAAGGTGCAAAAGCAAAAAGGCAGATGGAGACAAGACACACCAAAAAACAGTTACACTACGCAATGGAAGAGGCAATTAAACTTCTCTCGGTAAACATAATTGGATTAAATGCACTGAAGAAAACAAAGCAAACATTCACAAAATGGACGTTGTTTGCCTTACCTCCCATTTCGAAGCGTTGCGACTACATTCCATGGCTGGGTAATTCACTTCCAGGTTACTTGGGAACTGAGTGATGAATATTAAAATTTATTGTTGGTCTCCACCCACTCTGTGCCCTTCCAGTCTTTTCACGAAGCCACGAGGCAACCGAGACCTGTAAAGAAGAGAAAACAACAATTCCCCCAACGAACAACCGATCAACCCCAGCAGGCAGCCGGAAGAGGGAGGGAATGGAATGTAGTCGCAGCGCTCCAAAATGGGACGTTCAGGTAAACAACGTCCAATTTCCATAGCGCTGCTTCCTACATTCCATGGCTGGGACTTACCCAAGCTTACTCTCATTGGGCGGGAGGCTGACTGCTCCTTATGTCCCGGACAGAGTGGACTTGTTGCAGAACCCGTCGTCCAAACGAGGCCTCGGCTGAGGCATAAGCGTCGATCATGTAGTGTCGAATAAATGGTGACACGGAGGATCACGTAGCAGCTCTACAGATGTCCGTAATGGAGGCCTGCGTAGACCACGCTGCAGAGGTAGCAGCGCTACAGGTAGAGTGTGCAAAAATCCTGCCCGGAACAGGTCTGGCCTGATGTTCATATGCCGTAGATATGCAAGCCTTTATCCATCTTCCCACCGTCGCTGAAGAGACCTTTCTGCCCAAGGAAGTTGGATGGAGAGACACCAGAAGGGCCTCCGTCTGACGAAATGAGGCAGTTCTTCTAAGGTATCGTCTTAACGCCCGGCGGACGTCCAACGTATGCCAACGCTCCTGCTGAGGATGACGTGGATCTGGGCAAAAATCCGGCAGGATGAGCTTCTGCGCCCTATGAAACCAGGAGTTCACCTTTGGCATAAATGTGGGGTCTAGTCTCAGCACAACTCTGTCAGCATGGAAAATGCAAAGGTCTTTACGTACCGACAGTGCCGCAATCTCCGAGATCCTCCTAGCTGACATGATGGCCAATAGGAAGGCCAGCTTGAAGGACAGAAACTTGAGGCTGAGAGAGCCCAAAGGCTCAAAGGGCTCTGACGTAAGCGCGTGGAGGACCAACGACAGGTCCCAAGATGGATACCTATGAACCATTGGTGGTGAAATGAGAGAGGCTCCACAAAGAAATTCCCTGATTGACTCCTCCTGCGACAAAGGAGTCCTTTGGCCATGGGAAAGAACTGTAGCTAAAGTTGCTACCTGTCTTTTCAAGGTAGTGGGGGCCAAACCCTTGTCCAAGCCAGACTGCAAGAATCTCAAGACATCCAAAACTGCTGCTTTGGTAGGATCCACATGGTGCCGAGAGCACCAACGACAGAACGCCTTCCAAGAAGCTCCATAAATACGGACCATCGAGGGGCGTTGTGACGCCTGGATAGTACGTATAATGTCCTCTGGTAATCCATCCTTCCTCAGCAGGAGCAGCTCAAATGCCAGACGGTCAAGCGGAGCCACTGGGGCTCGGGATGGACGATGACCCCCTGGCGAAGAGCGACTGTGTGTTGAGGAATTGTCCACGGAGGAGAGATGGAAAGATTCACCAAGCCGGCGTACCAGGCCCTGTGTGGCCAGAGAGGGGCGACCAGTAGAACCTCTGCCAATTCCTTCAGGATCTTCCGTACCACCCTCGGAATCAATGGGAGGGGCGGAAAGGCATAAAGAAGGCCTCGAGGCCACTGGCAACGTAGTGCGTCACCTCTGCTCCTGTGGACGGAAAGCGGGAGATGAACCGGGGCAGATGGGCATTCTGAGGTGACGTGAACAGATCTACGAGAGGGATGCTGAACCTCAGGGTAATCTCTTGGAAGACTCGAGGGTGCAGTTGCCACTCCGCTGGGTCCAGAGTCTTTCTGCTGAGCCAATCTGCGTAAATGTTGTCCTGACCTGAGATATGATCTACCCACAGGGATAGAGTGTGGTGTTCCGCCCAGTCTAGCAACTTCTCCGCCTCCATCATCAGGGACCTCGACCGAGTGCCCCCCTCCCGGTTTACATGAGCTTTTGTGGTCATGTTGTCCGTAAGAAGCAGGACATACTGGCCCTCCAAGGCAGGGCGAAAGAAACGTAGCGTCAGGCGCGCCACCCTCAGTTCCAGCCAGTTGATGCTGTATGACTTCTCTGTCTGGGACCAAACTCCCTGCGCCACCTGTCCCGCTAGATGAGCTCCCCACCCTTGTAGACTCGCATCTGATGTAATTACCTGGCGATCTGGTTCCAGGAATGAGCATCCCTTCAACAACACCGGTGACTGCCACCATCGTAGGGACAGCTGAACCGGGGGGGGCACCCAAACTGGCGTCTTGGAAGTCCCCCGTCCTGACTTCTGGTATTGGAGCAGGAACCACTGCAACTGGCGAGAGTGTCTGCGGGCCCAGGGAACGACGGATATGCAAGAAATCATCTTCCCCAGCAACTGTGAGAAAAGGTGCGGGGAGGACAATTTCTGGGATCTCACCTGGGACACCAGGGCCGAAAGATTCTGCATACTGTCTGGAGACAGAAACACCTGACCGGTGTGTGAATCGATGATTGCCCCCAAGTGAAGAATGCGGTTGGACGGTCTGAGATGACTTTTGAGTTTGTTGATTGTGAATCCGTGTTGCTGGAAAACCTCGATCACCGTCCTGATATCTACCCTTGCCCGTTCCAGAGATGGGGACAGGACCAGAATGTCGCCCAGGTAACAGAGAATCCAAATCGGAATAATCCGGATTCGAGCCGCCACCACTGCCACCAGCTTGGTGAATGTCCTTGGGTCTGAGGAGAGCCCGAATGGCATTGCACAGTATTGAAAATGGTGACCGTTGTACTCGAAACAAGATACTTGTGATGCGCCGGGTGAATTGGTACATGCAAGTATGCTTCCTTGAGGTCTACTGATTGTAGCAGATCCCCCTTCCGGACACACGCCAGGATGGACCGTAGGCTA
>JANHZT010640566.1:0-12385 GCA_032468215.1 Stegonotus admiraltiensis | reverse complement strand
ATTTGAACTTGCAGTAATTGCAAGCAGCAGATGTTAATAACAGTGTTTTAATCCACTGTACTACCAGGGCTCCTGGTGTGGAAATTTCTATTTGCAAGGCTTTGTATTTTGTTGTTATTATTATTTTGGAAATATTCGCCTGGGATGGAGAGAGCAAACAGTTATGCGGGCATAAAGAGCAGAGGAATCCTGTTGATGGGCGCAAGTGCCACTACTCCAAATTATTTATTTTTTTTAAAAAAAAATTCTGCCATTGATTAATCTACAGAGGAAGTTTTTTTTTTCAGAAGTAGCTGCTTATCTCCTTTTTTTTTTTCTTGTTCTCCATTTCTGTACTATAATTTCTTGATCTGGAGAAGTTTGCCATTTTTTAAAAAAACGTCAGATAAAAATGCAGGATGGAAAGAGGAAAAAAGAGGGAAAAAAACCACCACAAAATAGCCCCTTTTTATCCTGTGGGGTAAAATTTAAAACTTTTAAGATGACCGCAGAGTTTCTCCGGGAGAAGAAATGGATCTCGGTGCTGGGAAAGTCAAGGGGAAATCCACCAGCAAACAGAACAGAAATACATTTTGGGGCAATTTACGAGGTTTATTCTGAATGTTAAATGTTTTTTTTACCACAATACTATAAAGCTTGTTGGGTTTTGGGTTTTTTTGCCCATCAGGCACACCCCCGTCCCCACCAGCCATTTTGGTACCCTGAAAATCTCATTTAAAAAAAAAGAGCGCCAGCTTTGCAAGTTCCTAGTCCTCAGGATCGAATGCCCATGAGGGGAGACATCCGGAGATGTCATTGGTGGTCCACTTGGAATCACTGCAATTCAATTTTGTGGAATGGGCAGATCTGAGAACTGGGAGTTCTCTAAAAAAGGAGGCTCATGTTATAATTTAAGGCTCTTTAAAAAGAGAGAGAATAATATAAATCCTGCAGCAGGGAGTTCAATTGGTTAAAAAAAAAATCTCCTTTATATCAAGTTTATCTTTCAGTTGAACCCTATTCATGAAGGAGGAACAATTGACGTTTTAAAATTTCTCGCATCTGCCCCTGCCGGAAGTACTACCCTTCCCATAATCCCACCCCCCAAGGATGGCCTCAGAGCATTCTAAGACCCCTAGGGTTTTAAACCATTCAGCAGCGCCACCTGGTGGAGGCCACAGAGCAAACATGAAAAATGCATTCAACGCCTCCATATATCTCTCTAGATTAGAAATTGCTCAGGAAGACATATAAAAGTGAAACTGGCATTTAATGGTAAATGCTGTTTGTTTACACTGGTTGGAAAAAAAACGCAAACAGGTATAATCTCACTGGCAAATCTCATGTTTGCCAGTGAGGCGGGGGGGGAACCCCCAAAGGGTGAGAAAACCCAAAAGGGGTTAGTAAAAATTGTTTTTACTTTTTAAAACATGCATGGCAGAATAATAAGAGTCAAGATGTTAAAATTACCCGATGTTAAAAAGACAAATCTGCAAATAAATATATTAGAAATTTATCCTTAGTAACTAAAAAGTAATCAAATGTGGTTCAGGGTCTTAATGCAATCAAAACTTTTATTTAAAAAAAAACCTCATGTTTTTGACAAACAGCAACTTTTGAAAACATAATTTCAACTCACAAGGAAGGAACTGAATAACAGATTATGTTTTCAACTCGCCCATCCTATTTTCATACACTTGCATAAAACTCTAGATCGAAAAATTATATATATATATATATATATATATATATATTCTTCCACTACAACTTAAACCGCTCTCGGCTCCCCTTGCAGTGTTAAAAAGATTAAAATAACAATTGGAGATAACAAATACCAAATGCATCATTTTATTTTTCATCCTGTGGTTTGCTAATTGACTAGAAATGACTCCAGAGTCCTGTACATTTAAAGACAGGAGCTAATAAAAATTAGCAGTGTTTTTTTTTTATAAGATGGCGTGAAACTTTATTCGGGCACGTTTTAATTTTTATTGTTTCTTTTTTTTTAATCTTTGATCTTTATTCAGAAGCCGGAAAATTTAGCTTCTCTTTCAAAAAACATACAACCAGAAAAGAAAAAAACTCCACCCGTTTCCCGTACCTAGTTTTTCAGTTTCCCAGATCTGTCAAAATTTGGGGTTTTTTTTTTCACTTCTCATATTACAACTGCCAAATGCTTCTACAAAACAAAATTCTGTGAACTGTTGAACTGTGTTTATCCCACAAACAACTCGTAAAAAAAAAAAACAACCAACGAAAACTCTGCCATTACGCAGTCAGCAACCAACCTGGAAGAAGAAAATCAAAATATTGCAACCGTAAACATTTTGCCATCAATCCACAACAGAAACTTCTCAGGGACAAATCCTTTGAACTCAGGATTTCTAAACTTTCAAACAAGGAATTTGATGGACTCTATAACGAATGCTGTTTTCGACTTGCTTTTTCTAAATACAATCGGTGAATATGTTTTGCAGAAAAATATTTAACATCGGTGTGTCTGTGCGTTAAAGGTTTATGCCCTCCTGGCTCCTACGCATTAGGGGGTGTGTGGAATTACAAATATTGCTCTTTCTGTACAAGGCACTGAAATAACTTTAAATGGAAATAATTAATGGAAACTGCTAACGGGGCACTGTCAAGTTTCTTCAGCTTGGCTTTTGATGGACACTTCTTCCCAATTTCTCTGGATTTTGTTTCGTTACCTGAATATTCATACTATTTTCGAATTCTCTCTCTTGTTTTGTTTTGTTTTTTGTGAGATTTAAAAATTAATAGAAATAAATCCAAATTGTTAACCAAAAAAACTCTCACACACAAAAAACAAGAGATAGAATTAGAAAATTCTCTGGATTTTGTTTCAAAAGGAAAGGAATTACCAATGCTCAACCCCAGCCTGAACATTTTTTCAAATGGATTCTTTTTTAAAAAAACAACAACAAAACAGCATTTGCTGAGTGGTGATCATCGGGCAAGAAAATCATTTGCGAAATCGTAACCGGAAAATTCTTTGCGCTTTTGAAAAACAAAAACAACAACCCGGGCGCAAGGTCAGTGACCTTTTCCTAGTACAAATGATTCAAAATGCTTCTAAATTAAAGAAAGAAAGAAGGACTTCCCCAACTTAAAAAAGCAACATTCACAAAAAAAATCTCTTATTGATGCCAGAGGCTGCATCAATGGCGGAGTTCCTCATTCGGAAACTCAAATGGGGTTTTTGTGTGTGTGTGTCTTTTGCAAACAATTGGCCTAGTTACAAACAGGATACTTCAGGGGGATCTCCATCTACAGCCCCCCCCTTCCCCAGTACTGCTGATCTACAATCAGGGCTGCACCAGGAACGTGACTTAACACCATGGCAAGTTGGGAATTGTAGTCTACCAGTTTGGCTGCCAGTGTCAACAGCAAACTCAAGAGTGCAGATCTCTCTCTCTCTCTCTCTCTCTGGTGGGTTTGTTTTTTTTTGCAGAGAAATTTAAGCAGAATTGGAATTCGAGCCCTGCGCCACCTAGCTGCTTCAGTCCTGCGCGACAAAGCTGGGGTTAGAGAGCAGCGGAGCAGAGGTGCCGTCCATAAGTTGGCCGCCTGGATCACAAGAAGAGGAGGAGATCTTTTGATTGAACGTCTTTGCTTTGTAAGGAGTCCGAAAGAGGAAACTGGTGGCACCCTTGAAAGAGAACATCGAAAATCAGAAGCAAAGAGGGGGGCTGTCCTCACCCAGGACTAGAAACTTGAGCCTGCAAACACCCAGCTTGTAATTGGACTAGCCTCGTCTTCCAGCTTTTTCTTGGCAGGACGTTCTCATTTCAGCTCCATCAGGGAATAGGTCGACTCCTGCCAGCTCCAATAAGGGGAAAAAGGCAGGTCGGAGAGAAGCGGGACGGAAGGAGCCGAGGGCTGCAGAAGGAGCGGCTGCGGGGGAATCCAAAGGCGGGGATAGGGCTCGTAGACGCCCAAGGGGACGATCCCCGGCTGGCGGTCGTGACCGATCGGATGCCAGGGAGGCTGCTGCTGCCCCGCCGCCGCGGGGATCCCCCAGAGGCCTCCAGCCGGGGCGCAGGATCGCTGGACGGGCGGCTCCACGCGAGGCGGCGGCGGCGGAGGGGCGGCGGCCGTCGGTCGCGATCTCCGGCCGCGTCTCCGCCGCAGGTACTTGCCCGGCTCGAACATGGCACGGAAAGCCGGATCCAACGTCCAATCGCTGCCCTTGCGCGGGGCAGAGCCCACGCGGGGCACTTTAACGAAGCACTCGTGGAGGCTCAGGTTGTGGCGCACGCTGTTCTGCCAACTGCGCTGCCCCAACCGGTAGTAAGGAAAACGCCCGGCGATGTATTGGCAGATGGCGCGCAGGGGCAAGCGCCGGTCCGGGCTGGCTTCGATGGCCATGGCGATCAGGGCTAGATAGGAGTAAGGGGGCTTCGGGGGGCTCCTCGAAGCTTCCTCCGGGGCATCCTCCCCGGAGCGATCCTCTTGCTGGCCCGAGACGGCCGACTCCGGAGCGCACCGCTTGGAGAGCTTCTCCGGAGCGCAGCGTTTGGAGAGCCTCTCCAAAGCGCGCTTTTGCGCGCTCGCCTCTCCTTGCGCGCCTCTTCTTTTTGGGGAGTCGTCGGGGGACCCGGCCGGGCAAGGGCTCGGGGAACCCCCGGAGGATTGCAAGGGATCCAGGTTTGGGGTGAGCAAGCTGCGGCCAGCTCCCTCGGCAGCCTGGTGCGCTTCTTCTGCGCCCCTCCGCTGACCTTCCGCGGTTCAGAGACGGGTCACCGGGAGTTGTAACAAACTCCGGAGAGATGTAACAAACTAGCCCCCAACGTTTGAGAGACGGGTGTGTGGGTAGGAAGTCTTCTTCTTCCCCGTGGATTGCAACTTGGTTTTAACAGAATTGGAAGGGACCTTGGAGGTCTTCTAGTCCAACCCCATGCTTTTCTTGTAGGACTCAAGAGTAAAGGCTTACATACACTTATTTATTTACTATTCATTAGATTTGTATTCTCCACCACCCCATCAAAAATTATTCCTATATTCATGGTGAGGGATTTTTTTTTTGAGCCTTTTTTTTAAAAATATTTTTTATATATTGATGATTATTTGGAGCCTCGGTGAGATGCGCTCTAATATAAATTGGATGGATAAAATAAAGGACTTTCTCTCTTACATACACACACCTCCCCACGCCCGCCGGCCAAAACCCAATTCCAAGCCAGCAGACGGAGCCCGCAGCTCTGCCCGTGCTCTTAAAAGCTACTCTTGATTTGCAAATTCGTCTCCAAAAACGGTGAGCGGTTTTTTTTTTGTTTTTTTTTTGGAGAGGAAACGTGCAACTTTGCAAAGCTCTGCATGGCACGTTTTTTCCCCTCCCAAGATTGGAATAATTTCCTTTTGCGTGTTTGGATTGCCCGAAGCCTTTTCTTTCTGTGTTTGCAATAATTCAGGATAAAGTAGATTTTACTCCAGCGCCCTAATCTCATACCCAGCCGCTGCCAATCTTGGCGCAAAGGGTCTCACACTTCGGTCGGTTGCCAAATTATCTTGGTTTGCTGAACGTTTGATACTCTTAACCAGATGCATTTTTGGATAGTTTGCAACTATTGCTTGGCCATCTGATCACTCTTACACGGGCGACTCCTTCGTGGGCTCCTAACCTCCATTAAACTTCCACGAGAAGTTATGGGAATCCTAGTCCCCCGGATAGGATGGGCAATGAATTGGAAACTTTTAATGCTTTTTTTAAAAAAAGTCTGGACTTTATGATGGGAACGCATCAAAACACATATCAATCCGTATTATATTATCTTTAGGTTACAGGGGCATCCTGAATTTCTTAAATTTACTAATTTTAAAGGGGGGGGAGTCAGTTAAAAATAGCCTACAATCCTAGAGGTACAAGCATTAAAGATCACAAATTTAAAATTGCATCTTCAATCCAGAGGCGCAAATCTGTGGTCGGAAAGCCTGCCCCCTAGTGGATACCTTTGGTCATATTTTTTCCCCCAAAAGAAAGTTTTTCAAATTGAATTTAATGTCAAACGGCGTCTTTTAGAGGGAGATGCACCCAGGAAAAATAGTTAAGGTTGCCACAAAAAGCCAGTTGTTACTGGTAACAGACCTCGCTGTTAACTGCTTTGCAATTTTGTTTGGCAAACGCGATTTTAAATTAAATTGAACCCAAAACTCAAATACTTTGCTTTTCTGGGGTGTGTGTGTGTGTGTGTGTGTGTGTGCGCGCAATGGCACACTGTGTCCACAAGAGGGCACTTTCCTAAGGCTACTAACTTAAAGACGGCAGTGATTGACTTAAGAAAGGCGGTTAAGAAGTCGTAAAATGGGGCAAACTCCCTTAACGAATTTCTCTCTTAGCAAGCTAAATTTGGGGGCTCAATTGTGGTCGTTAAGTTGGATCTTATCTAGGGTTTTTTTGTTTTTAAAGTGTAATTTTTGCACATCGGATCCGAAGCAACTTGGAAAGGATAAAAATTCCCTCCACTTTTGTACAGAAACAAGAGCCGGTGAAGAGGAGTCTTAAGATACTCTTTAATGTACTGTATTTTTCAAAGTATAAGACGCACTTAAATTTAGAAGAGGAAAACAACAAAAATTTTGGCTTCTCTTTTTTTGGCCTGTTTTTGAGGCTTTTTTCAGCCAGTTTTGGGCTTTTTTGGCCCATTCATGAGGCTTTTTGGGCCTGTTTCTGAGGCTTTTTTCAGCCAGTTTTGGGCTTTTTTTGGCCCATTTTTTCAGCTTTTTTGGGCCGTTTTTGAGGCTTTTGGGGCCTGTTTCTGAGGCTTTTTTCAGCCAGTTTTGGGCTTTTTTTTGGCCCATTTTTTTGGCTTTTTGGGGCTGTTTTTGAGGCTTTTTTGGGGCCCATTTCCAAGGCTTTTTTCGGCCAGTTTTTGAGGCTTTCTTTGGCCCATTTTTGAGGCTTTTGTTGGCCATTTTCCAGGGCCTTTTCTCGACCTGTTTTACTGAAAATGGGCTGAAAAAAGCCTCGGAAATGGGTTGGAAAAAGGCCCCAAAATGGGCTGTGCAAAGCCCCCCCCCCCCCCCAAAATCGCTCAGCGGGTGGATGGGGCTTCGGCAATATTCGGTCTATAAAACGCACAAGACATTTTTCACTCCCTTTTGGGAGACAAAAAAGTTGCGTTTTATAATCCCCGAAATACGGTCAATCTTGGGTCACGTTTGCACTGGGATGCAAGGCAGATTTTTATGTGGCCCGTTGATCCTTTACCCTCGTCGACACCTCCCCTGGGGTCTTAATAAATAAATAAATAATAAATAAATAATGTGACATTTCATCTGACGTATTGGCTTTGGTGGAGGGCACCAGCTTCAATTCTGTTTAGCGAATGGGGCTATGGGATGCTCTTTGCTTTTGAAACCTCCCTCTATGGATGGAAAGAGGCATGAAACTCAAGATGCAACATCGCTTTTATTCTTAACCCTTTTATAAAGAAAAATAACCTTTCAAACGTAGAACATAAAACATCTCAAGAGGGGGAGACAAAACAGAGGGGGGAGGGGGAAATGCCCTCTCCTTCGGCACGAAATCTTCAAACAAACCCCCTCCCCAAGAGACAGATTTCTTCTCCAGCCTCCTGAAGTATAAAACGAAATCAAGATTCCCACCGTTTTTCTCCAATGGCATCCCCACCCGCTGTGAAATTCAAGCTTCACAGGACACAGTGTATATAATTTGATCGTTTCTTGTACATTCAAAAGCAAGAAGCTAGTCCTCAGGGAGTACCGCGGCAGGGTCGATAACAAAAGATACAAAAGAGGCTGGATGGAACTGGGGAAGAGAGGAGAGGCTGCTTCCACAGAAATAACGGCGGATTTGAAAAACAAACAAAACTCCTGAACTGGAAAAGACATTTTTTTCCCCCCGTTGCCGAGCGTTAAGACCTTATTTTTATCCCAGGAGGAAAGGAAAAAAACAGAGACACACCAAAACATGACATGAAATATACATTTTTTAAAAAAACGTGTGTTTTTTTCCCTCCCTAACAACCTAAAGTTTAAGAAAAAAAACTTTGAAAAGGGGTATAACCCTTAAGACGCTCGGTACGTAACACTGCGATCAAAGGAACACCAGCGTGATTTCTTTTAATAGCTTGTTTCCTAGCACCAAAAATACAGGCCTCTCGTTTTGAACCACCATTTTTTGCTGATTTTTTTTTTAAAAAAATAGCTGCTTTCTTGCAACACCCATGTGGAAAGAACACCAATTTTGAGAAATCTGACATAGGAAGCAAAATTAAACTAAATTTATAAAAGTTGATTTTTATAAATAAAAAAAAAATCGAAAATGGGACCGATAGGTGGTTAAAAGAAAACCTGTTTTAAACACGACGTGTGAAATTTCTGGAAAACACTTTTCTTGAGCGGTTTCAAGGCAACCCGGGTTGCTGTGAGATGGGGAAGAGACCCAGGATGGGAAAAATCTGAAATTTTTTCAAAACCAGAGGGGCAGCTCTGAGAAAAGTTAACCTGAATATTCCCGCCAACCGTCCGTGAGCCAATTGGCAATAAGAAATTCAACGTCCCGCTTCCAAGCCAAGATCAACAACGGAGAAAGTGGTGGATCTTAACCTTGGCTTTAAAAAAAAAATAAAATTCCTCGGTTGCTAAAGAGGCAGAGAAAAAAAGCTCTTTTTGTCATGCTCTTAAAACAAAACAAAACAAAATAAAATAATCAGCCTTCTAACCCATGTTGCACAGCCGGCTAAGACAGAAGCATTATTCTCATTTTTTTAGCCAGCCGACGTGAGCCAACCAAAGATTTTAAACCCGGGTGGTAATGCAGGAAAGTTACTTGCTGAGTTTACATTTTCTAAATTTCTAGCACACTGCAAGCTGGGTTCACCCTTCTCCCTGATCTGCTAGCTTTCTACATGCAGGGGAAATTCTCCCGCTGCTGAAGTACAAACATCCAAATGCAAAGAGAGTCAAAAGCCCAATTGAAGAAACGGGTTTTGGGGGGAAAAGCAGGATGTCATCAGGAAACCTACTACAGGGCCATTTAAGCATGAAAAAAAAAATTCACTTTATTTTGCATAGGTGTCTTCTCCTGATGCTAATAAAGATGTCCCTCAACCCATTTTTGGCCTGCGTGAAACTTCTCTTCCTGGCCCTGAAAATTAATAAATTAAGAACATACATACACAAAGTAACAGAGGCTTCCCCCAAACATCCCAGACACGCATTTGACTTGAAAAGCAGTGAAACTGACCGGATCCTGAAAAAGCAGTGAAACTGACCGGATCCTGGAAGTCAGCAACTTATCCAACAACGCTAGGGACTGTTTGTTTTTTTTCTCCCTCGGCCACAGAGAGATTAGAAAAAAAAAAGAGAGCCGGGGTCTGGAAGACCAAAGAGGATGGAGAGGAGGAGGAGGACTCTCCCGAAGTTCTTAAGTTCTCTCCGTGAGCCAGCATTTAACCACCATTCGAGGTTTGTGGCTGAAGGGGCAGAACGCAATGCCGCCCACATCCGGCCTACCAAACTCCCATCTCTTTCATCCCGCATTCTGTACAAATCGAGGAAAACCAGGGCAAAAAAAGCGCTTCCCGATTCACCAAGACTATTCTAAGATGATGGGAGAAGCAGGCGAGGGATATCGGGCAAGGCCACGGCGATCGGGAGAAACAGACTGGATCCCGCTGCCTGTGCGGGATGCGGCCGTGTGGTGGCGAAGGTCCTTGCGATGGCCGAGTCTCTTTTGTAAGCCCGCGGATCTCCAGGACGAGGGAAATGGGGGAGACTCCCCATTTTTGGGGGGCAGGGTGGGGTGGAGTGGGGTGTGGGGGTGCTGAGGCTCATCGCAACGTTTGGTAGAGGTAGGCCGAGGTGAAGATGGCGTTGACGGTCAGGCTGAGGGCCAGGAGACCTCGGAGAAGCAGGTTCCTGAAGCAGCCTAGGAAAGAAAGGAGACACGAGGGGGAAAAGGTTCAGGTCACCCTTCGAATTTTCAATAACGGAGCTGGATAGGGACCTTGGAGATCATCTAGTCTGACACCCCCCCGCTCGAGCAGGAGAACCTATTCCCGTGATGGCGAACCTCTGTTACGCATGCCGCAGATGGCACCTGGAGCCATATCTGTGGGCACGTGTTGCCCTAGCTCAGCTCCAGCGCACATGCGTGTGAAAACCAGGTGATTTTCGGGTCTTCTAGGCCCACCGGAAGTCAGGAAATGGGCCATTTCTGGCCTCCGGAGGGATGGGGAAGGCCGTTTTCACCCTCCCCAGGCGCCAAGAAAGCTTCTGGAGCCTGGGGAGGGTGAAAAATGAGCCTAAGGGGAGACTGCTGGGGGGGTGTCACACACGCATGCGCGGGGGAGTCAGGACGCATTGAATTATGGGTGGGCACGCGTGCATGCGCCCCTCCCCTCCACAACCCCCTGCTTTTGGCACGCGACGGCAAAAAGGTTAGCCAACAGTGCCCTATTCCGTTTCAGACAAATGATGGATAGTAATTAACAGAATAACAGAGCCGGAAGGGGCCTGGGAGGTCATCTCCTCTCCTGCGGGAGCTGCACTGGCTTCTGGTGGTCTTCCGGGTGCGACTCAAGGTGCTGGTTACCACCTTTAAAGCGCTCCATGGCTTAGGACCTGGATACCTACAAGACCGCCTTCTGCCACCGATAGCCTCTCACCGTCCAGTACGCTCCCACAGAGAGGGGCTCCTCAGGGTGCCGTCGGTCAAACAATGTCAACTGGCGACCCCCAGGGGGAGAGCCTTCTCTGTGGGGGCTCCTGCCTTCTGGAATGAGCTGCCCCTGGAGATCCGTAGGATTCCCGACCTTCGTACTTTTCGCTGCGCCCTCAAAACGCTATTATTTCATCAAGCTGGCCTGGCTTGAATGCTATTTTATGGGTTGTTTCTATTTCTATTTTAGTGTTTTTGCCCAAATTATTTAATATTTTTAAATTGCCTTTTAATTTTTATATAGTTGTGGGGTTTATCTTTGGCTGTACACCGCCCTGAGTCCTTCGGGAGAAGGGCAGTATAAAAGTTTAATAATAAAACAAAACAAAACAAAACAAAACAAAACAAAACAAAACAAAACAAAACAAAACAAAACAAAACAAAACAAAACAAAATAAATCAAATCTAGCCGACCCCCTGCTCAAACAGGAGACCTTCAAAGGAGACAAGCGTGCCCTCAGGGACCGGATCTTGAATATTTCAACCTCCAAAGGCCACAATTCAAAGCCTTTTTTAATTCTTGTTTAACTCCAGCAACAGGATGGAGAGAAGGGGGGGGGGAGCTTAAGATAACGATGAACTCACCCTTCCAGCCCGAAGGTTCTTCTTTCGTTGTGGTGTCAACAACGCAATTGGACGATCGCGACGAGCCGTCTGCCTTTTTCCCTGAATCCTCGGTGGAGACGCTGCTGGCCGCTGTCACATCTGTGGGGAAAGTCAAATGCTGTCATTTCCAACAGGTCAAAACTTCTTTCTTTTTCTTCTTAATCCTTAACGCTCAACTCTACTTTTTCTTAAATTCTCACCCAATTGTGGACAAACCCAAGTTATCCATCCATAAATTATCGTATTTTTCGGAGTATAAGACGCACTTTCCCCCTACCCCCTAAAAGAGGGTGAAAATTTGGCTGCGTCTTATACACCAAATGTAGCCCCGCCCACCGTTTGGCCTCTGCCTCCCAGTAATTTGCCTCCTTGCAGAAAAAAGACCCGTTTCAGCTTCAGCACAGCCTGATTAGCACAAGCAGCTGATTGTCGGTTGGATCGGCCTCCCGACCATCAGCTGTTTCAGGCTGCAGGGATTGCCATTGCCCATTCCGATCTCCACTACCGAGAACGGCCGGAAAATGGGGTATGCGGACGCCAAAAATGGGATGTGGAGGCTGAAAATGGGGCGTGGAGGCGGCAATAGGCTATGGCAAGCCTGAAACAGCTGATCGGGAGGCCGATCCAACCGACAATCAGCTGCTTGTGCTAATCAGGCTGTGCTGAAGCTGAGACTGAAACTGTCTGTTTGCTGCAAGGAGGCAAATTGCTGGGAGGCAGAAGCAGATTTTTTTTTCTTGTTTTCCTCCCCAAAAAAGGTAGGTGCATCTTACAGTCCGGAGTGTCTTATACTCTGAAAAATATGGTACCCAGATCTGGTTTGCGGGGCAACTGATTTTGAGTTTCACATCCTTCTCAAAAAGATCAGATGTGTTTGAAATGCGACTGCTCCAAGTGCTAACCAGGATGCCCAATAAATGCACCCACTCCTTACACCCAATAAATAACAAACTTGGAAGGGACCTTGGGAGGTCTTCTAGTCTGACCCCACTGCTCAAGCAGGAGACAAAAACATCTGTAATGATTCTCAGTCCTCCAGGTCACAGTTGTCCCAAAAGTGTGTTTTTTAGGAGACAACTGGACTTTCTTGGGTTTTTT